>CAKALG010037347.1:0-16753 GCA_916700815.1 Helicolenus hilgendorfi | reverse complement strand
ATGAAAGGCTGACATTTGTGCATTGTCAATATTAGGCTATAGCTTTGTTTTGGCTTCCCTTTCCTCTTCTTTGATGGTTCTTAATTTGTTTTCTCTACCGTGCTCTGTAAGCTACTCTTGTCATAGTCATTCTTTGACGTCTAGGTGTTTTTTTCCGACTATGCACATAACCCCCTACTGAGTTCTACATGTTGCCACCTCACCATATGTCCTTTCCCTTAGGGCTGGCACACACTGTAGTGACACCAAGGCGTGGCTTGATGTGGTCGTGCATGCATGCATTCCCACTGCAACCTCACAGAAGGGGATAACTGCTCTGACCCTCAAAAGTACGGTCCTGCCAGGGAACAGGGCCAATCTGTGGCCCTCTCCATGTTCAACCAAGCTGTGTGGTCTCTGTAAACCGATTGGCTCAACAAGTGTGGTCAGAAAGGCCACTATAACAGTGAGCATAACTCTTCAAAGGCTCACCAGATTGAGCTTTAAGTAATTTTTGTAGCTCTTGTATAACATGCAGTGGGCAACCTCCGGTTCTGAAAAGTGAAGCCAGCGTGGAAGTGCCTTAAACTTGCATCCTTTCTAACAGCCAGCAGGGGACGACTCCTCTGGTTGCAAAAAGAAGTCAGATTGTATAGAAGTCTATGAGAAAATGAGCCTACTTCTCACTTGATTTATTACCTCAGTAAACATTGTGAATACGAGTTTATGGTCTCAATCGCTAGTTTCAAGTCTTCTTCAATACAGCATGATGTTCATTTAGTAAATTGTGGTCCCATTTAGAGTCAAATAGACCATAAAGCAGGGTATGCTTTAGGGCGTGGCCACCTTGTCATTGACAGGTCCCTACCACGCCGTTGTCCAGTCTGGAAGTTGTCTGTATTTTCGTCTTACTACTTTAACCCTTTCACAGTGTGTTTTCAGTTCATGAAACTTAATTGTAACATTTTGGTTGCCTAAAAATGTCTTATTACAGTTGTACATAGCTCCACCCTTTCGTGCCACTCTTTCGTGTAACTTCTGGTTGCAAAAAAACAAGATGGCGACGGCCAAAATGCCGAACTTGAGGCTTCAAAACGGCAATCCCCAAACTAATGGGTGAAGTCACGGTGACCACGTCCACTTCTTATATACAGTCATATGGTAACATGGGACTCAGTGATGGTTGGAATTTTACTTTCATCTAACAAATACCCAGCAAGCTTTCAGTTTTCTAATCCACTTCTTTGTTGCACTATTGGAATCATTATGACCTCTATCTGATGTTGAGCTACTGTTAGAGGCAAAAGCCTTCCACATACAAACCACTGGAAGGCTTTTATTGTGGAGAAGCTACAGGAAATGTTGAGTTAATTAGTAACCAACTGTCAAGTACTTTTGATATTTTTGTTGGTAATTTTTACCTTGTCAGATCATTTTTTTATATTTTAAGAAAGGAACTGCAAAGGAATAAGCAGCCACAGTGAGGTGTTTGCTGAGGAGGTGCAGGTGACAGGTGTTCACTGCCGTTTGGGCGAATCTTCGCACTTGTCACCAAGGTAAACAACACCCTCTGCTGTGTCCTCCTGTCATGTGGGAAATGACTCACGTCGTGCCTGCATCACGGGATGTAATCACAACTCATATGATGATAAAATGGACCTATAGGCAAGTAGCTGGAGATTTTTCTTGTCTTCATTTGAGTGCCTCGGTTATTTATTGTTAATTAATTGTTTCTTTAATCAACGTTGTAATAAAGACATCTTCATTTTTTTTACCTTTTCTTCTTCCTTTTTTATTCTTCTTACTCCCTGATTTCTTGTTACACTCTTCCTCTCCTTCAGAACCAATCCATTTCCACCATATCCTGCTTCTGAAAAAAAAATTACAGTAAGATTGAAGACAGAGCGAGACAGAGATAGAGAGGAGAGAAGATGACCATTGATGGCAGGCAGGATGACAGTGTAGGTGAAAGAGTGTGACAAAAAATCAGAGAGCAACGGGGCGGAGGAAAGAGAGAAACGCCGAGATGGAGAATGATATATGAATATATGAGAACGGGAGAGGAAAAAGTTCAGGAGAGAAAGGCAGAGAGGAGCATGAGTGTGAAAACCTGCAGAGCCTTCCCGTATCGCCTTGATGGCGCAGAAACAAATTTAGCCAATTTCTAATCCTCTCCATTAGCAGCAAAGGTAATAATCTCATCTGAGAGCAGCGGATATTGTTAACATCCCTTGCTCCAGAAACATCAGTTAATACATGATAAGCAAACATAGTTAGCGCTTTATTGCCACAGCACAAACACAGCTAACCGCCATAAGCCTCGTTTTGTATTGCTTGGCCATGAGAAATGCTAATTCCTGTTATGGCTGCCAGGTATTACTGACACAGAGAACAATGCTAAATCCCCGTTAGCGAACCCCAGCCACTGCAGGGGCTTAGCGCAGCTTGGGTTTCCATTAGCCTGGCAGTATAGATGTACACACACACATCAGAGAATGCATTGTCTCTCACACGCACACACACACACACACACACACACACACACACACTCGTCCCCCTGATTCCCATTAACCTGTGGGAGCCCCTGCGTTGCTCGGAGAGAGAACCCTAATTTGTCAGCCTGCCGTGGGTCTCGGAGCTGAAGGTCGTTAGCAAATAGAGTTCACCTCTAATTACTGCTGGACTTCCCTTAGCATGAGTGCGCATATGTGCGCGTGCATGCATATTCTATATGTAAGTGCATTAGTGTAAATGTACATCAAGCACTTAAATATACCATAAGCGTGCTTGCATGTGTGATTGTGTACTGTCTATGCTGTGTATTAGCAGCAGAGGCTTGTTTATTGGACGCTATACATTTTAATTTGTCCAAAAATAGAAGGCTTCATGTTCCATACTTTCAAATTGCAATTATATTAATGTCTTATCCCCATCTTTGCCTTTCTGTTTCTATGTCTCTGGCTGTCTCTCCTCTACTGTGGTGTATTTCTCTCTTTAACTATCTCTGCCTCCCCCCGTCAATCCTCCCTCTCTTTTTTTCTCTCTCTGGTTGGAGTGCAGCAAATCTGGTGAAAAGAGGACTTATTGATTTTGGGATTATATAAGCTATCAAACTCGTACAGTCCTCCATACCCTCCTTGTTCTTTCTCCCGCTACAGCCCTGAGTCCAAGACTTGTGGGTTCCAGTTAAATCACTAACACGGATTCTTAACACCTGTCAGCAATCCATAGTTATTTATTCTTAGAGGTTTAGTGCGATGATGTATGAGACAGGCAGCCATGAGTCAACGGTCAGGGTCGGCTATTGGTGCGGCGCCCCCGGAGCCCTTGTGGGGATTCAATATTCTGCTCAAGGACACTTCAGCAGGGCAGATGCTTGATGACAGAGAGACTTCAATTTGGATCCTCTGTTTGAAGGGCAGCGTCTTTATCAGTGGGCCACCAGGCTGTCAACTTTAAAAATTGATCTAATGTCTGAAAGGGAATGTAGCTAATGGGAATCCACAAGTGGGGATACGTTGTGTACCAGGATCGGGTTCCGATAGCTGATACCGTTTTGTTTTTGTTGGTTTGTTTTTTAACAAAACTTTTATCAAATACTTGTTCTTTCCTCACTCTTTTTTTTCTACGAAAGAAAAATATACGAAGGATTGTCATTTTCAACCGGCACGTTTGCCGGTTAAAATGACAACTGTTGCCAGCGGCAGATTATATCAGCTGTAGCTAATTAACAACAATTCCATAAGTAACTCGCCCAAAGGCCAAAACGAATGTGCTCTTTTTAAGCTGGTGTTTACTGGGCCAAAGATTGTTTGTTAGAAACACCAGATTTCTAAAATCACTCCATTACGTGGACTGACTGTGTGGTCTCTGAGCTCAACCAGGCCAACAGAGTTATGTGTGAAATGTTATTGCCGATTGCATCACATCAGCTTCTTTACTCGAAATCCTCTCAGTTAAACTTTCATGAGTATCACATCAATAATTTACGCCGATCAACATAGTAGTTCTGAGTCAGGACTTCCAGTATTTGGAGCAAGTAACTTGTGAAAAATGGGGTATGCCAAGTAGACTTACTATGTTTCAGTGTGTCAGATACTTAACCATCATGTTATGCCTGTCATCTCATTTTCAGGTTGTAGGCATTTATTAAACCACCACTCAAAACTCTAGTTTTTCTGCCTTCTTGAAGTCATAGTCCAGTCATCACACTGACACATTGACAGCTGTTGTTGCTTGTTGGGCTTGAGTTTCCCATGTTATGATTTGAGGATATTTTTTATGCTAAACAAATGCAGTACTTGTGAGGGTTTTGTCATTGTTTTTTTGTTGTTAATTAATTTCCAGTAATACATATATACATACATTTGCATAGAGCAAGCATATTTATCCATTCCCATGGTGATTAGAGTATTAAACACTTGACAAATCTCCCTTTAACGTACATTTTGAACAGATAAAAAAAATGTGCGATTAAATGTGATTAACTATGGACAATTATGCGATTCATCACAATTAAATATTTGACTCGACTGACTGACCTAGATAAAGCCTACATCTTAATAGATTTGATATAGCGATATGAAGGGTTCAAATGTAATAAACAGATCTGATATTGGATTTAGATCTTTTAAAATGTTTTCAAGCCCCAACTCTATAACACTTTAATGTGTCTCTACCAGCTTGTCTATATTTTTCTCGTCTTTGCCCCCCGCCATCCTCTTCTCAGCACCCTCTTTCTGTAAGGCAAACCAGCCATATTGGACATCAGCATGGGACTATTTTGAAGGGAAGTTAATTGGGTATGTGTACCTCCGCGGAAGCAAGTGCATGCATGTGGGATTTTAACACATATGCCACACAAGTTTTTCCGTGTCTCGCTACTTTATTTCGACCTTTCTCTCTCATCCCCTCTCCCTGTATTCGTCTTTTACTGCCAGTCAGAACATATTGTTTCTCAGCATGGCAGAGTTTAGGGCTGACAAAGGGGTGGAGAGTAGTGGAGGGAGTGATATTATGAGCTTCAGTTGCCAGCTTGGCAGCAAATCTTCTTTATGAGCACACAGGAGAGCAGAGAGAGGCTCACGATTTCTCCCTGACTTCTAGAGGAAATGACTGAGGCCCATCCAGACCGCACCAACAGCCAGTGATTCACTGATTGCTCTGCTATTGACCCACTGTGCAGGTATTCACAGAGGGGGAAAGGGAAACAAGCTATTTGCATGTTTTAATATTTAGTATTTCAGTGTATTTTTTTTCTGTTTATCTGCTTCCTTCGTCTGTTTCTGTTAAAAGTTGCACACAGTTAAATATTGTTGTACACTGGGAAATGATGACACACACGCACACACTATACACACACACACACACACACACACACACACACACACACACACACACACATACTGTATACACACACAGGCAAATGCAAACATATTTGTGTTGTGTTAAATTTAATCGGTGTAGTTATTCCCTATTTATGATGTACCAGAGACAATTTCACACATGGGATCTCATTTTACCATTTCTCATTGTGCTGATATGGGGGGAAGAGAGTGTGTGTTTGTGTGTGCCTGCCTGTTAGCACCTCCACATGGCGTGTGTGCATGTGTGTGAAACTTGATATCGGAGCAGGCGGCAACCTCCGGGGTCTGAAAAGTGAAGCAAAAGCTGAAGTGCTTAAAACTTGCATTCTTTCTAACAGCCAGCAGGGGGCGACTCCTCTGGTTGCAAAAATAAGTCAGATTGTATAGAAGTCTATGAAAAATGAGCCTACTTCTCACTTGATTTATTACCTCAGTAAACATTGTAAACATGAGTTTATGGCCTCAATGGCTAGTTTCAAGTTTTCTTCAATACAGCATGATGTTCATTTAATAAATGATGGTCCCATTTACATTCAAATAGACCATACAAAAGAGGATGCTTTGGGGCATGGTTATCTTGTGGTTGACAGGTCGCTACCACGGCATTGTCCAGTCTGGGAGTTGCGAAACATCTTAGAACTTTAAACCTTTCACAGTGTTGTTTCTGTTCATGAAAGTTAATTGTAACATTTTTGGTCGCCTAAAAATATCTTATTCGGTGTTCAGTTGTACTTAGCTCCACCCTATTGTGTCACTTCTGGTTGTAAAAAAAAACAAGATGGCGACAGCCAAAATGCCAAACTCAAGCTTCAAAACCATAGTCCATACACCAATGGGTGACGTCACGGTCACTACGTCCACTTCTTATATACAGTCTATGTATCGGAGACTGGAAAAAGTTCAATTTATGGATGGAGAAACAGGAAATTCTCCACTAAAAATTCCAACTAATTCATTTTAAGTGTCCTCTGAGAGTTGACACGGATATAAATGAATAGCGAAGTGATATTTTTCAATGACATCTATATCAAGATACATTCACATTGATTATTAAGTTATTAATCATACCCGTTGTATCATATACTGTGCCACTGTGTATCAAACTACACTTTTAGTAATTATGTAGCTTCTGTAGCTTAAATGAATTGTCTTGCTCGAGACCAGTTGTTAATTGGAATCCAGTAGTGTAATTGAGGGTATATGCAGGTATAGATTATCTATCCATTTCACTTTCTGGCCATGATGGAGGATGCTTATCAAGCTAATTAGAACTGGCACAGAGTGGCAGCCAAAGAATTCCTCAACCCTGCAGCTTTCCTGGATGAATAGCCACTGCAGCCTGTTAATTTTCCAAATACTGTAAAATGCATCATTGGCATTACTGTAACACTTGCTCTTTCAGTTAGCTATCTGATTACTAGACTGTTTATTTATTTTTTTCTGTAACAGCCAGACACAGTATAAATCTACTTTTTGAGGCAGAGCAAGGTGCAGGTTTCCTAAATATTTGTATGCTTTTGGCTGTCAGAGTACATTGATATATATTGGACTAAATATAGTGCAGTACGTAGTTCACACCTGCTGTGTTTGACCAAACTACTCATCTTTCTTTTAGTGTTCTCGAAACAGACCATCCTTACATTTGTGTTTCTGTTTGAGCTCCTTTGATACCAATATCCCCACTAACCAATAAGCCAAATCCCAAAATCTCACTATGGTCTGCGCGTTATGGTATTTTAATGGCCTCTGAAATTAAAGCCATTCCCACCTGAGGAACCATGGGAAATAATTAATAATCCTCAGTTGTTATGAGCATTGTACAAAGACCCTACTTCACTGAAAGAAAATACAATTGGCCACCATAGTCTTCTTTCAGTTCTTCGATATTACCATGAAAAAGCAATAATTACTCACCAAGATCTCTCAGGACAAGATTTGCTAAGCTCTTTGTTCCTTCTTTGTAGACATATTGTGCACTTAAAGTTGTGCATGCGATGTGTGAAACAGGTGCAACAGCCTGGAAGCACAGTTTGACCATTATCTGACAAATACTACGCATCATCAGGAAGCACTGCACCAATAAGAGGAGGAGGACATTGTGGCTGAGTGCATTCTGTCGGATTATTAACGTATACGTGGGCCAGTTTGCGTGGTAATTTCTTCATCTCTGGAAAAAAAAAGGTGTAAATAATAGTAATAATTCAAAATATAGTAAATGGTACAAAGCACAAACACATGTTGTAGTTTCCGCTCACTAAAATGAGCTGCTAATGTACTTTGGCAATTGCACTCCTCTTTTATAAGACATTTATAGTGTGCATTACAGCGCAGTTACCTTGGGATTCTGGTGAATTATTGGCCATTTCTACACCATCTACATTCTCCACCTGTTCCTGTGTGCTTCTGCTGGATCAGTAGTTTGACTGGGTCGGCTGTCTCTACTGCATGCTCTGGCTTGTATTTCTTTTTTAAAAGATAGTGTTATATATCTCATTCCTTCCATTTTTTTCTTTTTTAATTGACTCCTACTGCCTTCATTTAGAAAAAAAATATTTTTCTTCACTCCCAAGTATTTCTGTTTAATAATCACTACATTTACATTTCTTTTCTGAACACGCTGATCTTTTAAACTCTCCTTCACTCAAAGAATGCGACTGGAAGGCAGTCTCAGGCGTTGATTGCATAATGAGCTGCTCACTTAGTAAATCCGGTGCTAATTGCATACAGATTGTGAGTGCAAATTGAATAAAAGACGTGGCGCAAATTTGCCCTGCACTTTCATGTATGGATTTAGCCCTCACCCCACCCACCCCATTTATCATGGGAGCCACTTAAGCTTGCCACATTGTAGCTATTGGCTATGCTTCGCTATGCTTGCAAGATGAACATAACAACACACACACATGCATAAACAATTTCTCTTATTTACTCCTTGTTCTAATTTTTTTTTTATTGTATTTCCCATCTGCTACCCCTTGTGCCATACTCACATATAAATGTGTCTAAACGCTCTCTTTCTCTCTCTTCCAAGCTCTCTGGAATATGAACCTGCCATTCTGTTGTGCTTACTCTCAAACACATACACCTGTGCACACATTCACACACACTCGTCTGAAGGTAGAGTGTATCAGTGAGAGACAGAGGGTTCTGCTTCATGCACTGAATCAGGCAGGTATAACTGATCTGACCTGGCACCAAGCGGGCACGTCAAACAGCCAATCATATTGCCACAGGGTGACAGAGAGAAAGACAAAAATGCAAAGTGATGAGATGTTGAAAGAATTTTTGATACAGAGTGTAAGAGAAGAGCATTTAAAAATATTACATAGTGCATGTGAATGATCACCATGTGTCACTGAATGGGGAGAGTCTGCAAGCTTTTATTTGAACTAAAAACTACATCAGGAACATATCCTCATACAGCGTTTGGTATGATATCATACGCAAAGTTATTCATCATTTTTTGTGCGTTTTCCTACGAATGTCCAGCAACATGTGGCACATGTGTCAATTTCCGCTCGTTACTTGCTTACAGTCATTTCAAAATAAACTTCTGTCTTCACAGAAAGTTTAGGCAACAAAATGACTTAGTTAAGTTTAGGAAGAAATCGACTTGGTTGGGTTTAGGCAACAAAACTACTTAGGTTTAGGAAAAGATTGACTTGGTTAGGTTTAGGTAAGAAAACTACTTAGGTCTAGGAAAATATTGACTTGGTTTGGTAACAAAACTACTGAGTTAGGTTTAGGAAAACATTGACTTATATAGGTTTAGAAAACAAAACTACTGAGTTAGGTTTAGGAAAATATCGAATTGGTTAGGATTAGGCGACAAAACTAATTAGAAAGGTTTAGTAAGAGATTGATTGGGTTAGGTTTAGGCAATAAAACGGATTAGTAAAGTTTAGGAAAATATTGACTTGGTTAGGCTTAGGCAACAAAACTACAAAGTTAGGTTTAGGAAAATATTGATTTGGTTAGGTTTAGGCAACATAATTACTTAGGTTTAGGAATAGATTGTGGTTTGGGTTAAGGGTTAGGGTTAGGGATTAACTCCGGAAGTGGCATAACTTAAGTACGGAAGTTGCGTGACAAATATCTCCTCCCTACGCAGTTTGTCACTCTTTATACTTCATTGTTCACAATTACGTGGATTACATACAAATTGATTTTGTGAGATATATATACGTATCCCAGTGCATTACTTTTCATAGGTATAGCTATAATGCGAACAGCCTGCAGGATTACACAGATTAGCTTCCAAAGCCAGAGATATGGGACTGGTCAGTGACATCATCTGCTGTAGTCTTTGAGGATACTCTTGGCTCTCCATGTCACATTGTACTCATATCTCTGTGTCTCTACTCCTGTCTCTCTGGGTTCTATTGATGATGCCAGACTAGTGCAAGGAAGCAGTGTCTTGTTTATCATTGTGTCCTACCCTTGGACAGCTATATTATTTGCAGAACCTGGTTGGTGCTCTCATCTTAATTTGGATCCATATTGGTCAGGCACCATTATGATTTGCTCTGCTGTTTAAAAGTTGTGAGGAAAGTAATGTGGCTGGCTGATAATAAGCCTTTTGCATACAGTGCGCTTCGATACTCTCTCATTGTCCATGCGCTTGACCTATCCCTTTGTATTGGTCGAGGTTGTAATTAGTAAGATCCAATCTGTCTCCCACTTTTCTTTTTGACCCTTTCCTCTAACATCCCTCCTACCTATTATCTGTTTCTCTTCTCCTTCCTCATTTAAAATTACATGTATTCATCCCTTTCCAAAACTGAATCAAAAATCGCCAGAGGTGTCCAACCAGGGGGCCCATTCTGTCACCGCAGACCTCCCATAAACCTGCCCGAGGCTCCATGGATTACCAATGACACAGAGAATCCGTCATCCTGAGTAGCCCTTTAATTACTGGGATAAATAATAGATGAACTTATACAGCAGACCCAGGAGGGTTTATTGAGCTGGCCGGGCTAACTGAATGTTAGACTGAGGAGGGTCCATGGTTACATTATTGGACAAACTGAAAAAGCGTTGGCCAATCTTACGTACAACAAACCGACTGCAAGGATTTGATTAGGAGAGTGAGAACCGCAGCCAGATGATTTTTTTAGGATTTTTTGATGGGACATAGAGACTGAGAGCTTGGTTTCCACTCAAGTATTTTATGTAAATTATAATCTTTCAAATTGTCAGTTGCCACACTGGTGAAAAGTGGCTTTTGACATTCTGAAATGTTTGTTGAGACCAAATGGTTGGAAAATATCCTTCCAACACAACATCTCTTAAAGCACCCACTGATGGTTGTAGTTGGTGCATTTTAGTGCCAAATGCATTTCTTAGTTTTTGTCCTCAGACAGTGGGAAATATGGCCAACATTAGCTACACTATCAGCATATCCAGCATTGATCATTGTTTCCATTCTTCTGGTTTTGTTTTGTGCTTCTGATGAAGCTAAAAATCTACATTTTGTAACTCGAACCGTTAGGAGACATTTTGGTTTTTGCAGCATCTCAAAAGTTTGTTGGAATTTCACTTGACAGATGTAAATGTAGGGGGAAGCAGGAAGGAAAAGGTATGTGCGTGTGTGCGAGTGCGCGTGTTGTTGGATGTCTGTCTTTATATGTGGTTTCTTCATCCAAAACATCTCATTATGCGCTTGGTCTGTGCACACATTGGCACAGGGCACCAGATCTGTTGACAAAAATTGTTTGGTGAGGGTTCCAAGACATGAAAAATGAATCCGGACCAAAAAATTTAGATTAACGGCTCAAGCAAAGAGCTGGCAAGCCTGGGGGTGGTGGTGGGTAGTTGGAGGGTGGTCTGGAAAGGCAAGGGATGGGAGGGGTGAAAGAGAAAAAAAAAAAACTGAGTGAAAGTGTAAAGAATTAATGAGCAGCATGAGAAGAGATTTCGTTTTTTATTTAATGAAACATCTTCCAAGAAGGAGAGAGGAAAAAATAACTAATTACATTTTAACATTCTCCCACTCACATATAAACTCACAGAACAGACATGGAAACAGGAAAACATATATGTATACAGAACAGTGTAAACAGTGTGAGGGAGATGAATATATCGAGAATATAATAACAAGAAAATGCTGGACGCTATGGCCAAAAATCTTTCTTTTTTTATATTGATAATTATCACATTATACAGTACATTCACTAATAATAATAATAATAATAATGCTCAATTTACAGTTTTAAAAGTATTTTCATAGGACAGATTCCTAAAGAAACCAGAAGGTTAATTATGGTTTATAATATTCAATTATGTATTATCAGAACGGGTCAGGTTGTTAAAGGTTGATTACATATGTACAGTATATACGGTACTTGTTGGCCGTCTAACTACTACTATGCTATACTTTTGAGCATGTGCACCAGAGACTTCCGCCGGCTGAGTCGGCTAACTTCCGGTTTAGCCCAGTGCTAACTTAAATGGGGATAAAATAATTCAATTGAGCGGCTCTCCTAGACTTTCTAAATGTTATCAGACAAAAATTCTGATTGTGAAACAATTTATCCACCGTTTTACTGCCGCAACAGTAGCGACGGACTAGGCTATGGCAGAGTTTATGAGGTATTAGTATTGTTTTTCGTAGGTAGAGGGCAACGGATTAAAAAAAAATGTATTCAAAATTCATCCCGATAAAAACGCATTAACGCAAATTCATTTTAACGCCACTGATTTCTTTTAACGCATTAACGCAATTGATCTTTCAGAGGTTATAGCAGGCTCAGTTTTAATGGTAGAATATCCTAGTATCATATGACGATACATAAAGAATCCAGTGGTACCAACCATACTAGTCATACTTGTCGGGAAGACAGATAAACTTGCACGAATTTTGGCGAGGAAAAACTTGTTCTATGGGTACCCACGAGTCTCCCCTTTACAGACATGCCCACTTTATGATAATCACATGCAGTTTAGGGCAAATCAGTCAAGTCAGCACACCGACACACTGACAGCTGTTGTTGCCTGTTGGGCTTGAATTTGCCATGTAATGATTTGAGCATATTTGTTATGCGAAATGCAGTACCTGTGGGGGTTTCTGGACAATATTTGTCATTGTAAATTGATTTCCAATAATAAATATATACTTACATTTGATAAAGCAAGCATATTTGCCCACTCCCATGTTGATAAGAGTATTAAATACTTGACAAATCCCCCTTTAAGGTACATTTTAAACGGATAAATATGTGCGATTAATTTGGGATTAATCACAATTTAATATTTTAATTGACTGACAGCCCTATTGAAAATAAATCTCATAAATTTCTCATCGTTACCGTGGAAGATTTTATCGTTTTATTGCCCTGCTCTAATAAATAATAAGATACCCCCTAATAATAAAGTACTCCCCCCAGGCAAAGTGAGTCGGATTCCATGTATATATCATAGGTTCTAAATAGAGAGAGTTGGGGAAGGCAACTCACCTTGCTTCAAAAGCTCAGTTTAAAAACTACCAATTTTTGAGAACAGAGTTGAGACTCGAGATTTCAGCTGAAAACGGCCATGAAAAGACCTCAGTGAAAACCTTCATTACCATCTTATTTAGAATAAACATATTTAAGCAATGGAAAAACACCAACTGTTTGTTATACAGTATCTGTTACTGATGGGATGCCATTTCTTCAGAAATATGATAACCCCTCTTTACCGCTCTCCTTTTTTCTCATAACAAATTTCACATTTACCACTTTGTCATATTGTTAAATGGTCATTTTAATTCCCACTGGGGTATTGTGTGAATTGAAATTGAATGGGCACTCACCCTGGGGTCTAGATGATTGTTATTCACTCCAGTGCCATCCGCTATTTCATGCCGCAAGGCTGTGGGAGCCCTCTGCAGAAAGGTACATAATTTAACTTGGTTTTGAAATTACAGTGTGTAACTAGATACACGCTGGATGGATTCACAAAACTTTGATATGTGTGATCTGGTTATCGTGAACGAAAACGTTGGACCGTGTCAGGAAAATTGTTTGTTATTCATATTTAAGAGCAGCAGGAGATCTGAGTCAAGTAGTCAGAAAATTAGTTTTTCCAATACAAATTTATGTTGGGTTATTTTACCAGATATGGATGCTCCATCCATAGTAAGAAAAACAAATTGCAGTTTCCACTGATATAGAATGAACTTCACTTTGTGTCTATTTGGCTGGTTGGTGATTTCACTTCTTTTAGTGTCGCTATAAGCACTTTACTGAATAGTGAAGTTCCACTCTGTCACATCTTTTATAAAGTGTGTTTGTCGTGATCTTTTATAAAGTGTGGCTACTTTGTGAATGTGTATCTGACACAGTTGGACTGTGATGTGTTCATAGGCTGTGGGAGCTTCCAAGACTTGAAGGTCACCTGCTCAACAGAGCCTTTTGAATACAAGATGGGACCAAAATCACTTCATTAAAGCAATGCTGTTTGGCAGCTGACATTCAAGCTAAAGGTGCCCTGTGGAGTTTTCTTGTAAACAAACAAAAGTTAGAATTACATTCAGAGTTACTCTCCAAAGGGCATTATGTGTATCCTTCAGGTCTAACAAAAGTACATTTCCTTCCTCGTAAAACATTTGCAAAGCCAATTTTAAATCCAGTATTGTTTCCATCCATGTTTACTAGCTTATAGTCTTCTTTTCCCCACCCTTGTTGTAGGACTGCGACGATACACCTATCACCCGATTCGATACTATCACGATACTTGGGAGCCAATTCGATATTGTGATTATAAAAGTATTGCGATTCGATATTACAATTTATTGCGATTTTTGTTAACTTGTTTAATACTAAACCATAGGCAAAAGAAGAATCATACACTTCTAGGGACTTTTACTTTGGAAAATATCTAAATGAAATCAGTAAAAATGTTTGATTTTGCATGTATGTAGTCAAAGAAGTCAAATAAAATTTAAAAAAAATAAATCTACCTCACAAATTAGTGGAATTTTATTTTTAATTTATAAGGGATATGTAATGTTTTATACTTCGGGTGAATATAATCCAATCAATCTTATTTCCATATATAGTATGTATTTTGTATACAGTATCGTTCCTTTTGTTAACATCTTATTTTGAAAACCGGACATAATCATGTGAGTATACTTCCGCTAACCAAGTCGGTTGCTAGCTTCCCCCATTAGCTCCGTTCTCTTTATACATCCATGGTCAGCTCCGTTTCACTGTATTTACCACAAATATAGTTTATGGGTGCTCTACAGTTGTAGCGTCGGTCGATTTGACCACAGAGATGAGAGAGATGGCTGGCTTGACCGAACGTTACTGCAATACGATAACGTTTCCTGTACATGACAGAGTTAACATGCAGTTTTAGCCATGATGTCTAACTCTGCTTTTCATGGCAATGTGTGAAACCCAAAGTGTTTTTATACTTTACTGTATGTGTAGTGTATACCACTTTGGATTTTAAAATTGGAGGGTGGACGTTGTATTCACGCCGACCCTCCGCTGTTGTCTGCTCTGTTGCATCTGCTGGTTTCTGCTCACTACGGCCGGTCGGCTACTGTTTGTTTTGAGTGACGGATGTGGAACGGATATGACGTCACGTCAAGCAAATATATCGATTCTGGCAAAAAAATAATTATTTCAAAATCGTAAAAAAAAAAAAGCAAACCATAGGTGAATCGATTTTCTTTTTCCCACCCCTACTTTGTTGGGGCATCGCAGCATATCTTGGCGTCTTACCGGCACCTCCAGATTAGGGGAATGGTGTGAAACTATTTACAGGACTGTGTACAGTGTCACCCATGCATTTTTTACAACATCCACCCTGCTGAGGTGTCCATACCTGTGTTTACGTCACATTTTTTTTTTTTTGAAGTGAAGACACTGGCAAATGGTAGGAAGAACCATCTGTAATGCCAATTACTGAAGCCTTTTCTGTGCTGCGGAACATCTGTTAACTTGTGTACTATACCTCTTTGTGAAGCCCACTGGGGAGCTGCTGTCGCGCAATTCCAGGTGTACATGCCGACACGCATATGTAACCGCTTGCTAATTAGCGAATGGCCATTTGACCGCTTTTGAAACTCTTTTACTGTGACCCCCAGGAAAAAGAAGACTAACTTCATTCAGTTTTTTAAAAGCAGATCTGGAATCAGAGTCGCTTTAATTTGCCAGATTGCGATAACTCTGCATAGAATTTGACCTGGTTAAATTATACTGATAGTTGAACAAGACATAATTGATCATTTAGTGCAGGAAGTTCATACTGTACGTATCCTGTGTGACAGTCAGAGTATCAGTTTTCTGATGCTTTTGTTTACACTGATAACACCAGCAGAAAGAAAATCTGTGCTGGTGGTTTGTTGACAATATATTTTCTTGAAGGCTGACAAGTAAAACAGTCCTCGGACTATTTCGAGTTTATAAATATTACAGAATAAATGAGGTCACTGCAGAAGACTTCTACGACAGCAAACACATCTGCTGCAGATGGACTTTGTCAAACTGAAGCATAAATGTGGGCAAAAATGGAAAACAGAAAGAGGAGACCCACGGTGCTCCCAGCAACACCAGAGACCAAAAGCATGTGCAGACGGAGACTCTCACACTCACTGGTAGTTTGGAGAGTCAGACTGCATCTCCATACAGCTGTTGGCACTTTTGACAGCTTATACTGTGTTCATGACTTGAGTCCAGAAAAAGCCCCCAAGTCCCAAAACTTCAGCAGTCAGTGTTGTTGAGAGGACAGACTTGACAGTCCCATACCAATACTGCACACACAACAGTGAAATTATTAGCGTCTTCAGAGTGTTGGCGGTAACCGTATTTATAAGGGGTGTCACGCCAAGACGTTCTAGTGATCACGGCGGCATTGAATGATTTATTTTGTCCTGCGCTTCAAATCATCCTCTTTTACAGTCTGAAGGTGTGCGTTTGAAAACACCAACAGCACTGACTGACTGGGATATTAAATCCCAAATACTGTTTCTCTCTGCCACGTTTAAATTTCTTGCCTGAAGTTTTGAGGAAAGCCTCTGCACCTTGTCGGTCAGGACCTGTAGCTCGTGGTCTGAAAATTACATTTTTCTCCCTGCCATTGTTCTGCCTACTGTGTTCTTGGCACAAATGTAAAAGGGCAGAAGGGGAAAGGGAGGTTTGGTTTTATTTTAAGGGTTCTTTTGATCGGGTGGAGAGCGAAGCTAAGGCAACCAATGAGCCAGACACAATAGGGTGTATGTATAAGAATAATGTATTACAAAAACTAAAGCCCAGGTAATGTTGCCATAAACCAACAACGAATAAAAGGTATCTTTAGAATGAGACAAGATTAAAAGTCTTAGTTTTAAATAAATGAAAATGTCCTTAATTCTCCTCTTCGATGGCGCTGTCCTCATGTGCCCGGCCTCACCGGCTGGCTCGTACTACGGCCAC
>CAKALG010037342.1:0-13338 GCA_916700815.1 Helicolenus hilgendorfi | reverse complement strand
GTTTACAGCGCTGTGCTTGTTGGTGCGTACGGTGGCTGTAACCGCAGTGCACTTAGGATCAGAGATGGCCTTTACAAGCACACAGGAACATATTGTGGGCCAGAGAAAGGCTTTGCTCAGAGCTTTCTGCTGAGTATTGAGTTCCTCTCTGACACACACACACACACACACACACAGCCTCTCTCAGGCTCCCAGACAATTGACTGTGTAGCATAGATTTAGTGTATTCTGTGTGGAGGGCTGTTTGGGGTTCGGGCCCTGGAGAAGCATCCATGGCATGTAGATCAATGCAGACTTGCACAAGAAATCAGATACAGCGCTCTGCTGTGTGGCTTTGCCTTTGACTGCGGGAAGGAGATCAGTACAGTCAGACGTGAACTTGTTGAGGTTAGGCCGTGAGTCGGGAGGCAGGTTCACCGCCGGACTCTAAAGGCTGGCCCACGCTGAATATTTTTCAAATCGTAACAGATGTTGAAACGACATGTTATGATACAGTTAACAGTTTTGTTCCTGTAGTGTGTGGTGAGCAATGATTTAGCCAAAACAGCACACCACACACTAACAGATTCCATTCATGAACAACAAGAGTCCCGACTCAACAAAAAAACCTCTCAAAATCTCTCCCGATTAAACGTGACTTTAGTGTAAACAAACATGCCGGACGACGGAAGCGATGTTTGTTTTTGCACAAAGTTGTACTGAAAATCTGTGAAGAAAAAGAAAAGGTATATGGATAAAGTCATGGAGACATTAAATAAACACTTGTCGCCACACAGGGTCTGAAATTGGCACACGCCACCCACCCAATGCGGGTGAATTGTTGGCAGTGGTGAAATATTCAGGCCTTCCGCCACTTTGGCAGACGCAAGAGATGAGAATAGAGAACAGGTTCTTAGTTGTCCCATTCCTTTGTATGCATGCACAATGATGCGTATGCACGCTGTATCATGTTTCTAAACCATCATCTCCTAGAACTGAAGGGACGCACCCTATTTTTCCTTGATAATGCGACACTGTGAAGAACAAACCCGTGTTGAAATCAACAGGAGGAGTGTTAGTAGCGTTACCTGTTAGCAGCAGGTGGGCGGCACAGTCCTGCTTGTCCACTGTCCTTCCTTCTTCAGTCAGCTTGGTTCTCCATTGGCTATCGTTCTTTCCCACGTGACGGCGTCATCGGCCGTCCTCTTGGTTCCCCACACACAACAGGATGTCCCATCGTAAATATTGAACACGTTTGACATCTATGATTTGAAATTGTTGACATGATGGACTTCCTAGCAGATCATACATACCTCACACCACAGGAACATCTGGAAAGATCTTTAGAACCATCAAAAATTCTTGGCTTTGCTGACGATCGTCAGGAGCGGGGAATCGGCTTGATTCCCGTGTAGTTTGTGTCTGGCATTAGAATAGCACGACAAGTGAGCAAGAAACAAGTGTACAAGGAGGGATGTTTTACAGCAGACGTGGTGAAGGTGGTAAACACAGCCTGTCAGTGTGTCTTTGTTTTCTACAGCGGAGTCATGTGTGCATACAGACACTAACTAAGATGATCCTTGCTGGCCCGTCTCCTCATCCTCTGATGGGGGAGAATGAGAGGAGAGGTGGTGGGAGGCTTGAATTCGCTGATATAAAAGCATATGTTTACCCTTCATACCGTTTTTTTCCATCTCCTCAAGGTTAACTTGTATTTTCTGTAGGTGTCTCAAAATACATTCTCTCCCTTTCATTTCATTTCCTTTCATCCCTCTCTCTCTCCTCCCTTTTCTTTCTCTGTTCGGCCTGCAGGCCGCTAAACTTCTTCTCTTTGGTTGAACAGAACGACAGCTCAGTTCTTTTTGAAGTCTCTCTGAGAACTTGGCAGAAAGTGGTTTCTTGCTCTTTGGCAGGGCCGCCGAGTCCTGGAGAACTTGTAGAGCTGGCAGAAAGCTGGGCTCAGGAAAGGCTGATGCTGCTCTGAGTGTAATGATAATAGGGATGACTCTAGCTGAAACTGAAAATGTAGCCAAAGCTTTCATTTTCGTGATATACTGAAGACATTATTTAGCTTATGGCCTGTAGTCTTCAAAAAGTGTGAGTGACTATAACAACCTTTTATTCTCATATGCTGGTAAACTAAATGTTTCCATCCACACAACACTATTACTGTTATAGTTTGATTGCAGCATTTTTGTGGTTCAGATTTAATGTGAACGTTCTGGAAACCAGAGTCATCGTAGATGTATTTGGTACACAGAGAAGGATGTGGTTTAATGTGTCTTGGTCGGCAGCCAACTCCATCAGATGTGAAATGTTCAACTATACTGCCAGATGTTTTTGTGGTCTGTTGTTTGCACATAACAAAGACTCAGCATGCAACACACACACAGACTTATTAGAGGCCAATTTGAGCTTATCACAGATAAGGTACCGCCGTGTACCTCGGCTGATACGTTGAGAAATTGTAGCACAGAAATGCCAAAGATGTTTGAGGTCATTTCGAAACAAGTGTCACGGTTACAGGTTGTTTTTCCACTGTGAAATGTCCTGCTCAGTCACAATTCTTTAATGATTGAATTCTTGTGTTAGGGATGTCACAATACTAGAAATTTAGTAGTCAATAACAGTACCAGTGAAATTCCACGATTCTCTATACCAATTACACACCACGGTAGAAAACAAAAGTAAAACAATAAATCCCATGTACTTCAACATACACTCCTTTATTGCCGTTTGCATACTGGTTTTTGTTAGGAAGTTAAACGGGTCATAATTCCCTCTCTATTATATATGTCTGTCATCTTCTTCAAACAACTGGATTTATTCAAGTTTCTCACCAAAAACTACATTTTACAAGACATTTGAACACACCATGATAATGTTAGAATTCACCTGCGCCCAGTACTCATTTTACTGAATAGAGCCTGAACGTATCACGATGTAAATCTTATGGTACTTCCTGTGTTGAAATCGGACGAGAGCTACGTAACGTTAGCTCTTAGCAGCCGGTAAGCAGCACAGTCCTGCACAGAGCTAACAGCTAACAGTAAACTAGCTTCTGTCCTGCCGATTTCAACACAGATTTTTTATTCGCAATGTAGCATTATCCAATTTTCTTTAATAATGAAATATTGATATCTGCTTTAAAAATTCAATATTGGTTGGACCATGATTCCCAGTGCTGCGTGTTGCAGCTGGTTATTTTCATCACTGATAAATCTGTTAACCTTTTTCAATGAGTTGAATTGATTCATTGAGTTGCTCAGATTATAAAATATCAAAAAGAATCTAAAATAGTTTTTACAAATTAGCAGAGCGATCGAAGCAGCGGTGGACCAGCAGCCCTGCCAGGACAAATTACAGTTCAGTTTTTTTTTTTAATTGAGTCTGGTGGCTTTGTCGAGAGCATAGATGGATAAAACGGCTTCAGTTCCCAGTCGGAAAGGGCTGTCTGACAGCAAGATAAAGCGGTGAAACTATTCCAAATATGATATTGATTTAAATGATATTGATTTTTTTAGGTGAGCCTTTCTGTTAGGTGTCTAAAAAACGTTTTGCTGCCGGCCCCGTCCGAAACAGGACATTGCTTTGCTTCCATGCGGTAACTCCTGTCTACTTGTCCAAACTGGGGGCGTGCTGATCGTCATCTACTGTAGGTAATACACTGACTATGGGTACGTACCCCACTTCAAAACATCCATCCGAACTATCCCTTTAAAACTGCATCATGACCAACAGTCAGAAAGTGAAAGCTAAATTTACAATATTTAACGTCTACAAACAAGCAGATCATCACGTTTGTGAAGCCGTATCCAACAAATGTTTGCTATTTGGGCTCG
This sequence comes from Helicolenus hilgendorfi, assembly GCA_916700815.1. NCBI lineage: Eukaryota > Metazoa > Chordata > Actinopteri > Perciformes > Sebastidae > Helicolenus > Helicolenus hilgendorfi. The sequence continues at coordinate 9,517 of CAKALG010037342.1, read as the reverse complement.
ATAAAGTACTTAGCAAATGGTCCTCCATCAATATTACTAAACTAATCAATCAATCGTCGGAGCAAAACCTGCATTTCATCAACATCTTCTGTGACCTTTCTGATAATATCAGCACGCCTTTTATACCGAACACGTGTCAGTGTCTTAAAGAGAAACACTGCAGTCTGGAGTTTCATCTATATTTATGGGAACAAATACAATATTTTTTGATAAATGCGTGAATGATTTGGAACATCACTACGATATCCCAGCGCTCATTGTGAACCCTGTGTTGCCATGACGCTGCTCGGCTGCAGACGGAGAGAGAGCGCTTTGACTCACAGAAGTATGAATGTGATTTTGACTTCACATTTAAAACACACAGCAGCTGAACAGCGGTGACGCGTTCATGTGAGCGGGAAGGGTCAGACAATGCAATAAAGATACCGGCTGTAAGAATGCTTCAGTGTACTTACCCGTCCATTAAGAGCTACGTGCACGTATCTGTGTGTGTGTGTGTGTGTGTGCGCGCTCTTGTCTTTGTGAGTGTGTGTGTGCATACCCTTTTATGCCCCCAAGGCCACTCTGTAGGCTGCAGGCATCTTGCAGAGGCCTTGCATTAGCAACGAGAAACAAAGGGAAAGAAAAAAAATGTGGTGCAACAATGAGAAGAAGATGGAGGGAATAGGTGGTTGGAAGAAATAAACTATAAAAAAAGGGATTAACGGAACACAGGAGGGGGCTGATTGAGATACATTAGAGAAAACACTTTACAGTGCATGTATCCGTGTGCAGAGCAATAAAAGAAAAAACGCTATCTCGTGACTTCTCTTCTTCTCTGTCTCACTTGCATGCAGCAGGCCGAGTCACATCAATGTGATACTGTAATGTGACATCTGTTAGCAAGGCTGCCTTTTTCCTATCCCAGAGAGAGAGAGAGAGGGAGAGAGAGAGAGAGAGAGAGAGAGATCTTCCCATGCAACACTTATTTACAGCACAGAATAATACCATCCAATTTCTCTAATATAACCATGTTATGTATTAAAGGAACACTGTGTAACATTTTGGGGGATCTATTAGCAGAAATGGAATATAATATTCACGTTTTCATTAGTGTAGAATCACCTGAAACTAAGAATCGTTGTGTTTTCGTTGGCTTAGAATGAGTCCTTCATATCTACAGAAGGAGCGGGTCCTCTTCACAGAGTTCGCCATGTTGCGCAAACCAAACACCGGCCACGTTAGTTTACCGACACGCTTGTGAAACTGTGAGCCGCAGAGTGCTAAAACATGGTACCGCCAGCCACAATCTGACTTTATGTTGATTACTGAGCATCAAAGGTGCTGGTGGGCAGATTTTGTTACTTTTGAACAGAGCTTTATTAGCAATTTCTCCCTGATTCGTTAACAAAATCATAACTTAATCGTATATATTAATCTGGTGTATGCTGTTATGGTAGGGCTGTGCATTGGCAAGAATCTGCCGATACGATACGAATCATGATACAGGGTTACGATTCAATATATTCTGATATTGCGATACTGTATGCAAGGGGATATAGTGCAAATTTTCAAATCTAATTTTAGAAAACTGTCATTGTATAAAGTACACGCCACCAAATGCATAAAATCTGAGTAAAAAAAAGTTTACTTTTTTATGCAATCAGAACAGAAGGATCTGCATTTGCATTTATCACAGTCCCTGTAACATCTAACATCGTAGCACTACATCTTGTAAAAGCCGATGTCTGTGTATCAATATTTAATAACACGCCTAACACCTTAAGGATTTTTTTTCAAATTTGGCAGAAACGTCCACCGCATTTTGGACAGACATGGATGTAAACTGCAACTTGACTGGTTGGCAGAGGCATACAATCACGAGGCGCTAATTCTAGTTTTTGGCTGCAATGAAACACACATTGTGAGCGTTCTTTAACACTCATCCGTTGTTGCAAATCTGCCTTTTCGTTAGTCTCAAAGAAGGTCAAAAACAAGGATACTGTGAGGGTTTAGAGGCACAGTAATATTTCTTCTTAATATAAGGCAACTAAATGTTATAACTGAGAGGTCTGCACATGTGTGCATGTTCAACCAACCTTGTGTTAATGTGTGTGTGTCCAAAGTATGTAGGCGTATTTTTGCCACCATTCATTCTCATTTCGTCCTTTCGTGTCTCCTTGTTTTGTCTTTGGGGCAGAGCAGAGAATTAGAGGTTCAGTACAGGCGGCTATCGCTGAGAACCGTGATTACTGACCAGTGAAAGGATCCCCATGGCTCGATGAATCACACACACACACACACACACACGCACACAAATCTGTGGCAGCACAGCGGAAGTTCAGGAGCGGTGTTATGTAAGGAGGCTTACAACCGAAGTGTGTGTGAAATTTGAGGAGACGGGGAGGAAACCTCCTCGACTCATCTTGAGCCTTTTTAAAGACACGACCGTGAAGCGTGTGTTCGCATGTGGGAGGATTGACGGTGCACATGTGCTCATTTACATGTCTCTCTCTGCAAATCATATAAACATACTGTCGTGTGTAGGTGTGTTTGCGTGTGCACGGACGCATTGTTGCGTGCCAAATCTCAGCTCAGTGGGCTCGTTAACTTTTATAGACTGCAGCCGGAGCTGGGAGGAAATGGGCCGAGCCAATATGCTGACCACTGTGCACATTCACTTCAGCAGAGGACGCACACAAACACACACACACACACACACACACACACACACACACCATTCTCTCTCTTCTTGCACCCGTCTGTCTCCATCCTGATTAATTGCTCCGAGAAACAACGTTGGACTCTTCATCAGTGAAAAGACAAATTCATGGTTGTTTTGCTGGTAAGAATCCAGCAGCTTTTCTGTTGCGCTCACCTCGCCCCCTTTCATTATTTAAATGCACTGCAGTGTTAATCAAAAGTTCGATCGATTTCATTGACTCCTCCGTGCCGAAGCTCTGCAGCGTGAGCTGTGTTTTTTGGAGTTTAGTACAGGGAGGATTTAGTGTCAGAGTTTCCACTCCTCATTCCCGACTATGTTGATGGTCTGTGGTCGGCTGAGTGCATCTGAGCGGCGGAGGCTGATGGCGGTGGGTGGATTCCCAGGAGAGAAGCTTCATTCAGGCTTTCGGGAGGTCTGGCTCGGCGTAGTAACCCCTTTAGAGAGACATATTTCTGTTCTGTATATATGAGGCTGTGGTGCTGACCACTGTTTTGTGGCTGTTTGAATATAGACCAGTCTAACACAGGACGCAGTGTTCGGCCCTGTCCTAAATGTGAACCCAGAACATGAGCTTCTCCTGCTCTACTAATGACCTCACAGCTCATTTAAAACCTGCTTTTGCCCAAGACTGTTGCTAGTTGTTTTTTTTTTGCATCACTGTGATTTGAACTGTGATGACAGCTTTATAGCCCTCTTGAGCTGTTTATTATTGGCATAATTTATTCTTTCCCTCCCCCTTCGCTTTTGATGCAAAACTAGTCTGCACTGGGAATCGAGCTCTCAAATTAGACCAAATGAAAACGGCAAAGCAGATAATCAGGCCTTCTGTTTATAATTTCACAGCCACTGTATTAATGAGAAAATCCTACGTTGCATCAGCACAGTTGATTACAAAAAAAATAATGGGATCATTTTAATTCTTTGCTCTTAAAAGTGATATGTGTGAGAGTTTTAAGCCCCATTATACAAACTGATAATTATGATTGGTTTTAATTAGCGTGATTACCATAAACAAATGAGAACAAAGTCACGACGACAGCTTTTAGTTTTGGGTTCGTCTCATGTCGACTGAACATGTTTCCTTCTGCTTCCTGTAATTAAGGCGATTCTTCTTCAGCTACTTTGCTCTGCTAAAGAGGGTAAATATCTCAGAAAGGATACTTTCGCTACCACAACATGCCATATGGAAAAATCTCTGAAAGCTTTGTTTGTATTGGAAGAACGTGTGTGTGCTCATCTATTTTTGTGCCAAAAAACCCCCCAATTAAGTAAATTCTTCATAAAATGCAACCTAGTGAATCTAAGCCCCGAGGATCAGCTGAGTGGCCACACTCGGTAATGTCATTTTTGGCAGAATCGCACGATGAACACCGGCCCAAAAAGCATTTTTCATTTTTTTTTTCATTTTTATACCGTACGCCTTCATTAGAGAAGCAGCGGCTGTTCAATTAATTTTTTTCAGACCCAAAAAATTACTTTTTTGTAGGGCTGCCCTCTCTTAGTCAATTAGTCGGTTGTTTTGGTCTTAGTTGACTGATGATGAAGATTTAGTCATTTTTTATGCTTTTTTTCATGCTGAATGACTTATTTCAAAGAAACTTCTGAGCCTATCTCTGGTAAACACCAGATTTAAAGTGGTGCTATTATGCGATCTTTTGTAGGGCTGCTGCTATCGGTTATTTTAGTAATCGAGTATTATACCGATTATTCAATCGATTAATAGGAGCAATAGTAAATATACAAAAGAGAAAATAAGACGGGACTCTTAAAACAACCAATTGGTTTCCTTTTAAGAAAAATCTGCATTTTCATTGCTTGAAGTGCATAATATTATCTGTCAAAACTAAACCCATTTAATGCATTTAAGTGCCATATTACATTTTTAAAATAAAACATGCTGAAATGTAAACAAATAAATCTTAAAAAATAATTGCAAGTTGCTTAAGGTGCTTTACTTTAACTAATTAAACTGTGATGATGTGATGAGTTCTAAATTAATTAATTGATTTTCAGTAATCACATTACTCGTGAAATCATTCCAGCCCTAATTCTTTGTGGAGAAACTCTGTCAATTAAATCCACTAATGGATTAGTTGTGTGAGTGTTAGGCGACCAAGAATTCCTTTGGTTGAGGACAGTCTCTACTCTGCTTACTCTTTTGTATAATACACTTGCTTCAATTCCACTTTCCAATTATGAGGATTTGACTTCTTTTCTCAATTGGAAATAACTGTAAATAAGGCTGAAATGATAAATTAACTAATTGTCAATTGCGTTATTTTCAGCCATTTATTGATCAAAGCCTCCAACCATTCTCTGGTTGCAGCTTCTCGAATGTGAGAGTAGAGTAAACTCCATCTTTGGGTTTTGGACTGTTGGTCTGACAAAAAAAAGACGCTTTTCATATCAATGGATAAATTGAGAAAATATTCAGCAGGTTAATCAGTAATGAAAATAATCATTACAGTAGGTGCAGTCCTGATTGTAGATGAAGTATCTTTTGAATTTTGGAATGTGGGTCGGACAAAGCAAACAATCTGGAGGCTCGGGTTGTGGGGAATTGTGCTTTTTCCACAATTTTCTGACATTTTATAGACTGAGCAATTTGATTTATTGAGAAATAATCAACATTAACCAATAAAGAAAATCATAATTAGTTGCATCCCTAATTCACAAATAAATTGGCTATTGATTATTTATCGTTGGCTCCTGATCTCTGCCCGCTCACCTTCTTACATCGTAGTAGAAAGCGTCCTGCGTTTCTCAGACCCGTGCCGCTCTCTGACTCTGTGTGTCCGTGATAGATTTAAATCCAGCTTCAGAGGCTCCATCATGTTATGCGGTCCTGTAAATACCCGTGTCAGTGTCCTCTCTCGGAGCCGTAATCCATCATCGTAGTAGAGGGCACGCCAAAGCACCTGAACTCAACGTCAGAGTAGTACGTGAGTACAGTTGAGTCTAGAGATAGATTGTGGTTTTGTCCTTAATATGTTAAGAGAGGGAATCATTTGTTTAGTGATCCTGGTTGTGTGTTTGGGTCTATACTGTACACACACACACACACACACACACAAACACACACTAGCTTGTGAGTCTGTGGAGGCTTCTGTGGATGCTAGATCATGGAGGGGCCTGCAGGCTACGACCATAAACATGCTGTCTACTCCTGGAGAGAGCCTGCCCTTAAATGCTTTCTTAATGGGCCCCTTCTGATCCAGCAATGGCCCCGCGGCTTATCAATGATTTAGCGCTGGGATGATGTCATAGACCTAATGGTCCATCCGCCCCATTAATGTTGCAGCAGATCCCAATCACACACATACACACAGTAGGATCATGACCTCATGCAGCAGTTTTATGGAGTTAATTGTAATCATTGCGGTGATCATCTGTAATTTTTATCTCATGCAAAACTGCAATTTCTTTAATCTGTCATTATCTGCAATAATTATATGAAAACTAACCGAGGTCCTCTGATTACATCAATCCTTTGCAAATTGAGTTGATAGTAATAGAAGGAATCATTTGGCCTTTTGGGCCATAATTAAGCAAAGCAATGGTGACATTTCTTGACAGTTTTATGACGTTTTTTCTCCAGGCGGTGCTCTGGAAGTCAAGTGCAAAGTTCTAGATATGCAACCTAATCCCATGAGAAGGCATAAATAGCATGACGTAGTACATAGCGCAGCACGCAGTGAAATTTAGCAACTGCATTTGACCCATCCTAGGATATTCGGAGCAGTGAGCAGTTACTATAAAGCGCCCGGGGCGTGTGGGGACTTGAACTCGCGACCCTCTGGTTCCCAAGCCAAGTCCCCCACGGACTGAGCTACTATCCTAAAATAGCTCATGAAATAACAACATTATTCATTATTCATATTCAACATTCATTATTATTAGTTATTCTCAGACAGATATCACTGTTTGTTGTGTGTAAAGGTTTGTCTGCGAAGCTTCAAATACCTTCGAATATTTCTCACCGAAGCTTTGAAGCCCAAAAAATGGTATTTCAGGACAGCCCTACAAATGAACCGTGTCATTCATACGACATTTGGTGCGACCGGGATCCAAGATATGGGACGTTGACTTTGGCTCTGGGCCTCTTCATGGATTTCTGTCTTGTTGCTTTTCCATTTGAGCAAATCCAGCATTAATTACTTTCAATACACTGTAAAGAAAAAGGGGCATTTCTCACCGAACTGATTGGGTACTTATTTAAAGTTAAAGCCAACAAATCAGCCAGTTAATCCAGAGAGTGCCTCCTCTCTGTCTGCAGACAGTCCTGAAACAGCATCCGGCAGCAAATCTCACACTTGGCTCACGACCCAAAACACTCAGGGGATTGGACAGGAGGATTTTCTTCTCTCTGACTTTTCTCTTTTCTTTTTTTTTTGCTTTACTCCATTTTTCTCTGGCCAACACCTTTCCGTTAATTTCTTCCGTCATCCGTCGCTCTCTTTTCTACTTTACTGTTAAATCTCACGATGCCCTGACGTTAACAAATGAATTCAGACTGAAGTTAACCGTTAAATCATGCTGAATAAATCTGATGTGATTGATCGGATCACTCATCTTGTCACATCAGAGTTCGGTGTCAGAAAGCAGAAAAGAGTGGAGGGCCAGATATGGAAGCGAGGTCTCTTCCCGCTCGGCCACATGGGAAGTCGGCTCTTACTAATTCATCCACAGCTGCGTGGGAGGAGGCGGGAAAGGCCCTCGACTGCAGGACTCAGAGCTGTCACTCTTTATGTCTTCTCCTCCTCATCAACCGACAGCCGTAAATGTGCTGAACACACGGACGCACATCCCCATCACCAGAGACGGAATCAGCAGGGCTTGTTCACTGGTTCCTTTAACAACTGTCAAAGGATAGGATAGGAAGCGGATACAAGCGTACCATTGTGGTGCTTTAAAGAAATGAAATTTCCTTTTTTTAGTAGATAATTAATGTCTACATTACCAAGCTCCCCAACGTGCTCATTGACAGGGTGAAACCTCTCAGGGTTTTTGCCTCAGTGACTGCGCTGGCAGCTATGGGAAATACTAAAAACCGCCTTTTCATAAAATCTTAGGCCAAATGGCTTTCTCTGTTCACGAGGGCAATATGTGGAACCCATTACCGACGGAACAGAAAATTGATCATCATTTTAAATCCCACTCATGGGAGAACCTGGCGTCTTTGTGTAGGATTTATTGGTCATGAAATGATTAGTCGATTCATCGGTTTGTCAAGAGAGGGAAAATCTAATTAAAGCTGCTACGAGGAACTTTCATTTTGTGTTGATTTTGGCGGTCCCTGTGGACAAAAGCGGTAGTGTTTCCGAGCACCAGAGCCCCTTTAGAAAACTTCTCATTTTATTGCAGCAAGGTCTGACAGTCTTCCCCCCCTTTCCTTGTTTCTTTAATAAAGACGGAGAACAAACAGCTGTGTGCTTTCAGTGTAACTTAAGCTGCCGTTATCACAAGGTCAAAACACGGACCATGGATGCATTAAGAGAATCAGACAGTGAGTGGATATTTCCACAGGCTGCTTCCTGACGTAGCTACCACTCTGGGAGGAGTAAAGGTTATGTGTGTCTTGGAGGGACGGATGCATTTACACCTTTTCAACATCTGGCTAGAATTTGTCTATAACAACTTTGAACAATTGGATTTCAGTCCATCTTGAATGCTTCTTGGATGCACTCAACTTTTTTTGAGTTTGCTATCCGATCCGCCCAAGATGTGCACATGCAACGTGCACACATTACCTGCTCCCTGACCCAGAGAAGAAGGAACAGGGAGGACAGAGGAAATGAGGACAGGAACGGAGAGAGAGGAGAGAGAGGGTAAGGTGGTTGAGAATGATTAGTCGTGACAGGAAGTCCCACTGCGCTCAGATTCCTCTTTACCCTCCCTCTCAACCTCCCCATGTGCCCCTCTGCTCGACCGGCTAGTCTCAGGTGAGGGGTGAAGCAACGGGGCGGCCCTCAAGGGGAATCCACACATCCACTTGGATAAGATAAAGTATTTTTATTAGCGACAAACACATAAGCATAGAATATTGATTAATGCCACTTACCAAGCAGCAACTTGATTATAAAAAGCATCAGTGTATGAACGTCTCCACTTATAGTCAGCCTCGTGTAACCTTACCCACAGAATAAAGATCAGTTCAGGTGATACATTAGGATTAGAGCTGTCAAAGTTTACGCGTTAACGCAAATTGGTTTTAACGCCACTAACTTCTTTAACTAATTAATGTAACTTGCAGTTTTTTAAGTTATAGCGGGCTCAGTTTTAAAGCTAGAATGAAGATACTGGTATCATATGAAACTAGAAAACCTAAGGAATCTATTGGTATGTCATACTAGCTTGTCGTGAAGGAGGATAATAACTTACGGCAAATTTTGGCGAGGAAAAACTGTCATGGCTAATGCTGGCTAAACTGTTATTGTTGTAGTTCTTCTTCTTCTGGAGTTTTTGTCTTCAGGTGCACCACAACCTCCTCCTGGACTGGAGGACGGCTGACCCTGATTTTATAAACCCGTGAACACAAAGACTTCATTGTTATAATCAGATTTGTGACCTGGCTAATAGAGACGTATAAATGTGGCTAAGTGTAAATGAAAGTGTCTCAAACCTCATCTGGATTGTATCTGGATACGAGACTCCTGACATGACGAGTGTATGTGTGTAAATGGAGCCCGTCTGTCCTTGTGCATGCAGAACACACTTGTTTCTGGTGCAGCACTCAGTACGCGGTCCTGTTTCTTCCTAATTGTGCTCATTTGTTGCTGCCTTGGCCCCGTTCCACAGGCCAGCACAGCTCCA
>CAKALG010037324.1:0-16898 GCA_916700815.1 Helicolenus hilgendorfi | reverse complement strand
GTCACGTTGTGCCAAGCATGTAGAGATATATACAAGAGTTATTCAGAGTGGAATATCTCACTCTGCTGTACCTGCTCAATTATAGGTCATGCCCTGAGCGTATAAGCTCAATCACCGTTTACAGCAGTCATGAAAATAATTTTTCGAGCAATCATCTCTTTTTATTGAGCAGCATCTAATCAATACAATGAATCGGTAGACATGTCATCCTCTGTGAATGCTGCCGTCTCCCTCTGGTTCAGTAATTTATTAAAAGGCGGATCACATTCATCATTCGCACAAGCAATATTCATTTATCACTCTCCACTTCACTTGGTTTCAATAACGGCTGTGAGCCATGCTTTCAAAATGTATTTAATTAATAATCTCTGTCTCACTCTTTGTCAGTTCTGGGCTTTCGCCGCTCTACACACCCGTGTCCTTCTGTGGAGCTCCGCTGGGTCTAAACCAGAAAAGGATTCAGGATCTGTCTCTCAACAGCATGATCGGTACGACTGCACACATCACTGTCATCTAGCAAGCACCAGACATGTTGGGGAGAAATGAAGCCAATGCTGAAGTGCCTTAAACTTGCATTCTGTCTAATAGCCAGCAGGGGGCGACTCCTCTGGTTGCAAAAAGAAGTCTGATTGAATAGAAGTCTATGAGCAAATGAGCCTACTTCTCACTTGATTTATTACCTCAGTAAACATTGTAAACATGAGTTTATGATCCCAATCACTAGTTTCAAGTCTTCTTCAACACAGCATGATGTTCATTTAGTAAATTATGGTCCCATTTAGAGTCAAATAGACCATAAAGCAGGGTATGCTACCTTGTGATTGACAGGTCGTTACTACGGCGTTTTCCGGTCTGGGTGTTGTCCGTGTTTTCGTCTTACAACTTTAACCCTTTTACAGTGCATTTTCAGTTCATTAAAGTTAATTGTAACATTTTGGTCTCCTAAAAATGTCCTATTCAGCGTTCGGTTGTACTTAGCTCCACCCTCTCGCGTCACTTCTGGTTGCAAAAGACCAAGATGGCGACAGCCAAAATACTGTACTCGAGGCTTCCACAAACCAATGGATGACGTCACGGTGACTACGTCCACTTTTAATATACAGTCTGTGGTTGGGGTTTACAGTGTCACCATGTTTGGTGGTTCCAAGACAGAATAGAATGTCACACATAGTGGGTAGAAAATGAATACACCCACCTTCAAAGTTTTGATGTCTTGTTGTATCGCGGTCTGTACATTTCATGCATTATAGAGGAACTTCTTCAGTGAAATAATTTTAATTAAAAAAAAAATAGTGCATTAAATGAACAAAACTGAAAATTCTTAATTTTTTGGGTAGCTCTGCACAAGGTTGACCGACCTGGATTTGTTCCTAGCAGAACTGTTCGAGAGGTTTGTTGGTTTCCGCTGATGGACAACAACCTTCAAGTCATTCCACAGCTTTTTCTTTGGGACTACGGTCAGGGCTGTGACTTGGCCACTGCAGAACATCCACCTTGTTTCTTTGCGAGCCGCTCCATGTTAGCTTTGGCCTTACCTCCGACCCATTTTCAGTGCTTTTGCAGACCTCTTCAGGTTATTGCAGTTGTTTATTTTTAATTCAGGTTAGGAACTTTTATAATTTGTTTTTCACTGTGAAATGGCAAAGTAATGTGTGTAGATTAGTAAGAAAAATACAGATTTATTATATTTTAACTCAACATAATCTGAAAATTGTTCAAGAGGGTGTATTCACTTTCTATCCGCAGTATATCCCTTCTTCTTTCTTCATCCTCCATAGAAGGATGGCTTTCATTTTTGAAAGAAAATGTGAAAACCAAAAAGAAAGAAGGAGACATAGCTGTGTGTGAGTCTGTGTACATGTACAGTATGTGTGAGTGTGCACCAGGCCCTCTTCTATCTTTTATTGTACCTCGGGTTGTTGTGTAGTGCCTCGGGCCACCCGATCCCTTTATGCTTTATTGTGTGGCTGCTGGTTTCTCCTCTGCGCACTACACAGGCCAGCGTTCTTCTCCAGTCTGAGCGGCTCTGCATAAAGAGTCCCATGGGTGCTTGGCCCTTCCTCTCTTTCACTTTTGTCTGTTTACCATCTCATCCTTTTGCTTATGATGTGTTTCCATCTCTCTCTCTCTCTCTCTCTCTCTCCTCCCTGTTGAGTTAGAACAGAGGTGCCTGTCAAAAGATGAATGTAGGTATAAAATAGTAATGAGATGCAGGATTCTTTGTCTTTTGTTCTTTTTTTTTTACGTTTGTCAGTTGTGTTCAATGAGAGTCAAACTGCCAGTGAGCCAAGGTCCTTTGGGAGGTGGAGCAGTAGTAGTTAAAGCTGTCTCACCCCTCACACACACACACACACACACACACACACACAGTTTGGAGCCAGCTACTGCCTGGAGGAATATCTCTGTCTGACAGTTGCTGACTAAAGCTCTTGTTGTGGGGGAACGTCACTGGCCGGCAGTTTGCTAACATTTTATGAAAAGCAAACCCGTTGTTAAAATTTGATGCTGATAGGTTGACACAAGTAGGGCAAACTGATCATCGCTATAGGTAAGAGCTGCCACCTAGAAATCCATTTGCCTTCATTACATATTTTCATTTGCTGCACATGGCACTCTGTTGTATGTATGGTTTGTTTTTTTTATTGATGTTTTGGTTTGTTTGGAATTATGCCCTCAGTTAATTTTATTGTGTCTTCAAGCAGCGATGGACGCTCATTTAGAGAGACATTAAATTTCCAATGTAAAGAAGGCTATTATGGTGCATGAAATGAAAACCAAATGGATTTTTCGATCAGTACCAATTATAACTTCAAGGCATTTGCACCCCCAGAGGTGCCCTATAGCTCTGCAGAAAATACACAAAAGGAGATGATTGCCCCTTTTACAACGAATAAAATATAGTCATTAACTGTCTGAATGGGAAAAGCATCGCCATCAAATCCTTGCCTCAGTAAAAAATCTTCGAAAAGTTTTTGAAACTATTAAAGGACCTGGGGCTTATATTATGCTGAAACTGTTCAATTTTATGACTGCCCGGTATTAGAAGCATAAAAGAAGTATTTAAAGCATATAATAATGACTGGGTTGAATACCTGGTTCAATTATGTGAAAATGTGAAACGATAAGACTGGAATCGTTTGCTTAATACGTGACAATACAGGATCAATGAGAAGGTTTGAAGAAAATTGGTTGAAAGATATATTGTTAAAACCAAAGTTACGAAGATATATTCAAATCAAGCACAATTATGGCACTGAATCTTATAGCACACTTATCAAGGAGTCAAAGGTTTTGAGTTGCACAGTTAAGAACAGGAATCCTTCCTCTGGCACTTGAAGTCAGTAGATTTTAAAACATCCCACAGGTTGTGCGATGTATGCGAGTTAGGAGAATTTGAAAATGAATCACATTTTCTTTTGTATTGTCCAAACTATGAAGAGTTAAGAACTTCTATTTTAAATGAAATGTCTGTTCAAAATCCAGTTTTGGTGCTCAGATGACGACAAAATGGAATGGCTATTTAATTTTTATGCTCATAAGTTGGCTACATTTGTTTCTCAAACTTGGAAAAAACGCCAGTGTGGTTTCTTTGTTTAGGATTATTTGTAATTCATACAGCCGACGTTAAAGATCAAAGTAATCACGCTACAGATATTGACCGTCATCTTTTCTTGTAAAATGTCCGGTGTAATCGGTAACACCGGTGTTGTCACATGTTTATTAAATTTCCTCATCGTCACATCCCTAATATATACAGCCTCATCTGGAGTTGAAGCAGGTGCGACTTATCAATAATTGATGTAGTTGCTGTCGGTACATCGGGTATATTCAGTTCATACTGTAGTTTGGTAGTTTTGCTTCATTTGCTCGTGTTTGATTTTGTCTGACATCTTTGTGTTTGTAACGCACAGTGCTTCAGGTATGCCTGCCAGCTCTCAAAAATGTCTGATTGCGCTCTGTTGAAATGGTGTAAACTATTCCCAATGCACATTTTTGCAAACATGTGAACCACGTACTGTCACAGACAAATAAACTGTTGCCGTTTTAATGAGATATCCACAGTATGGATGGTTGCTTCAGAGTAGCTGTCTAAATCCTGTCCAAACCTTTACAGACCGAAACTACTGCACAGATATTATACAACATACTGTATTAAAGAGCCATTACCGTAAAGTCACGTTTGCTTAATGCAGACTTTTTCAGCTGCCAGACTTATCATCTAAATTGGATCTGCTTGGCTAATTTTATGTATGCCTGAATATTATATTGGACACAGTTGTATCAACACATACACAGTAAAGGAATTGGATCAGGGTCAAACAATCTAATAGGACAATCCTAATTGGAGCTTCAATCCCATAAATTGTCATTTTGTTATATAATTCAAGTTGTAATATTGATTTATTGCAGATTGCATGTCCTGGTTTAAGATGTGGGAAAAATGGAAAGAAAGGAGGACATTTAATGGACACTTCATGTTCTTGTAGCAACTGTAAGCATGCTAGATTTACTGTGTTTAATATTAATAAATTGCTTCATTAATTAAGTAGCAAATGTTGTGGTTATATCTCCAGGCCAGACCATGATAGCTGGTGAGGCTCCACCTCCATCATCCAACCAGCAAGAGGTTCAGTTGAAGTTCCTGCTGACTGGCCTGCTGTCTGGTCTGCCGCTGCCACCATTTGCCCTCCGCATGTGTCCACCTCTTACCACCAAAAACATCAACCACTACCAACCCCTGCTGGCTACAGGTAGGTAATAATGCACCACTGACACACATGCACATCAATACACTACAAAACTCACTGAATAGCAAGGCACTACCACTGGCAGGGTTCTCTTCCCAAACAAAATATCTTCTACACTCCCACAGAGAAAGTACTGCAGAGTATTCTGAAATATAACAAATGGTAAGGACGTGTCACATCGGGACTTCTCAAAGTCCGGACCATGGTCTGCTTTTAAATTTAGTTTCTGTGTGTTGTTTTGTTTCATCATGCTTTGAGTGTAGAATCAGTTGCATCAGTGCTGCAGTTCATGGAGAAATTAACTGCTTTTATATTTGTGTTACTTTTCGCTGTCACAGTCATGTCAACAAATAGTTTTACTGAACATTAGTAAATGTTTCATGAATGCGGTTTGTGGCTCATTTACATTAATGGCTATTATTTCTAAAAAATACTGAACAGATTGCAGGAAAAAATTAATTCGCTTTCCGTAGTCATGTCTTGGGATTTGGAACAATAACGTTAACTCGACGCTATCTTGAGTTTCTTTAGGTGCGCTTATATGTTATATTATATCATATTATATAGGGACGTTTCCACACGTATTAACAGTACAGCACTTTAGTAAATGAACTTGCTCACTTCTTCCCACTGACAAAAAATATAATAGTTATATATGTAATATTTGAATAGTTGAAGCATGTATAGTTATTCTGTATGAAAGCTCTACACCGACACTTTGCATGTGTTTGGTGGTGTGTGTCTGTGGCCAGATCTGGTTCTGAATGTGGGATACATTTCTATATATCTGTCAGTTGTCTGTTGTGAATTATCTGTTTGTTTGTTTGTAGCATGTACTCTGTCTCAGTGGTTGTCATTCCTCATGCCATCTCTGTAATAACCACAGATTTGGGGGTTGAGAATAAAAAGCTTGTCTGGTTTGATTTATGAAATGTTGCTGCCCAGTGATGAGGGCACAAAACATCCAGCGAGTAAGGAGTGCTTTAGAGGGCACAGGGCTGGATGATTGTGCAGTTGCACTTACACATTTTTAATCGCTTGCATGTCCAGGCCCTTTATCAATGTGCATCTGTGGTTTGGGTCTGAAAAATACGACATAATAATCACTGGAAATGAATAGCAGCAGAGCAAGACCATAATCATTGGTTCATCACGAAACAGGAAATTAACAGCTACTGATATGAAGGCAGGCCTTTACCTCAGAACAGGAACACAATTATCAAATATATTCATCCGTATGCTCTGCCTAAGGGACCTGTCAAAGGGAATAAATCTTTTCCAAGTCTCCAGCATTACTCCATGTAGGTTTTAATTTAAATTAGATGGTGTCTTTTAATATTGTTTGTAGTCCAATTAATTTAAGCTGTTTAGGTTGCCATAAAACATATATAGAGTTGCAAATTGCTCTTAAATTTACTAACACTTTTGTTGAACTCTCTTGGCACATCAAATGAAAAGCACACATCATTATGTCTGAATATACAAATCACTGCTGTGAATCAAGTCTTTGAGACAGGAAAGTAGCAGTCCATCAAATCTGACTCTGCGGTCTCAAATGATGCAAAATGCAGAGACTTAATCAGAAATATCAGCCTCTGTTATTACTCCCCAAAGACGGCTGCTAGACGAGAGAGAGAGGCAGTGAACGTTTTGATTTATTTGTTTTAGATCAGCATAGCCATTTTCTTCAGAAGCTACCCTATCTTCTCCGCAGTAATGATGCATAAAATTACGAGAGTCTCAATTTGATGGTAAATTAAGAGCAGAAGCGTGTTTGTAATGTGTCTGTTTTTGTCTTTTCTGTCGCTTTATGTGTGTGTATATCTGTGTGCGCCCACTGTTGCCTGGGCACCAGATTTCATTTAAGGCGAACGCAGGCGTACTGCTGTTCTCTGCCCAACGCAGCAAACCTTCAGTTTAGTTGTCAAGCTGAAAAATAGGCTACGTTCAGTCCCCTGACATAGCCCACATAAATTAATCATACCTCAAAGATACATTGCCTCCCACAGACCCACAGACAAGCAGATGAATAATAACACCTTCAACCATACACATCTTCCCACCACTGGGTGTCTTTGTCACTTTCATATGTGCATCACGTCCACATTGGTGGGACACCGAGATCTCTGAGGTTAAGTTAAGTTCTAAAAGGCCTAAAGGGATGACAACTGCTGTTCTCCATCTGTTATGGGTTTTTCTCAGAAGAGTTTTTGTTGAAGGGGCATCTCTACCTAAAAAAAAAACAACAACCACTATTCTTTCAAAAACACTTTTCAATCACAGAATTTTTTTTTTTTTCATCCAATCAGTGAATGAATTTTGGAGCGGAGGGCAGTAGGAGCCCATCACACCGCAGATGGTGCGGGGTTGTCTTGGCACAGCTGGTTCCCAGTGGCGTTCTGAATCTAAAACTAGAACATGGCGATTGAGTTTTCTATGCACATCATTTGTCAGGTCCCCAAAGTCAACTTGCAGAGTCAAGTATTTAAGCAGTCTCTAGCTGCAGCTGTTATTGAATTTTGCCTTTTGCTCCATTTCTGCGAGCTGGCTCGTGAACAGTAAGTTTAGGGGACTGGATAATTACATTGGGGATTTAGATGGAGGGCACATCTCTGCTGAAAGGTGGAGGTGATGTAAGTATGTTTAATTAAAATGGTATCTTGAGGCGAGTATATTTAATTTCTAGCCAATTTCTTGTGGAATTATATATATCCTATTTCAACATGGTAGAAGTTACAATAACATTAGAAATTGCCACATTTGGAGTCTAATACTTGGTCTCGCTGCCATGCTTTATAGATTGAATACATTCCTGGTTTACAATTGCAATTGTCACTTCCTCAGTAATAATGCCACGGCTGGTACTGTGACAGGTGTTGTGGCAGGCGTTGGCATCTGTCACCTCTCTTGTTTACCAAGAGCCAGAGAATACACCTGATCATTAAATCCAGAGCGATCCATGGATGAGTGCTCGGCAGATACAGCTCAGCCTCTTTCTTCCAGCCTCTGTTCCAGTCCGCATGAGGTTTCTCCCTAATGTGTAGTTGAGTTAAAAGTGGGACTCACTGAGTCTCAGTGATGCGACACCAGTCGGAGGAACAGCCAAGGGAAACTGAGTTTTTACACCTTCCACTAGGTGCAAATAAAGCTTGAGATGAGCTCACTGCTGATGGTGTGAAAGCACTGGGGGTTGAAATTGCCAGCCACCGTTTCATTACAGTTAGACAGAAGGCAGGGTTCCCCGTCTCCGTTTTCTCTATTTCCGTCTCTCACTCTCCCCCTCTGAGTCTTTCGTGCTCCTTGCCTCCAAAAGGGAAGGTTACACAAGCTGTGCAACCAACCTAGCTACCCAGAAACAACTCTGTCTGCTCTCCTGTCTAAAAAGCTGTAATCTTTGTGAGACCTGACAGCTCCATTAGAGATAGGTTCAAGGCCCAGAGCCTTCCTTTTCAGTGACATGTACACAAACACTGATGATCCGACATCCATTCCTAATCATCTGAGGGTGGCATGCCTAATTTATTAATCCATGCTCGCCCGACAGCTACTCTTTACTGCATTGTGTGGATCTGCAAAATAAAACAGCATAAAGAGTGTTAAGTATTAACACAGCAAAAACATAAATGCGTCAATTGCAGAATGTGAAAATTCGACAGCTGATAAGAAGTCAGCTACTGTTATGAAGTCGGCTACTGTTATGAAGTCGGCTACTGTTATGAAGTCAGCTACTGTTATGAAGTCAGCTACTGAGGCATGCACCTCAAAAAGCAACACAATTCTCAGATGTACTGACTGACTCATTCTCAGCTCCAGTGGTCTGTCAAAGGGAATATCAGTTAGGTTTGTAGTCCACAAAGGAGTCTATTCAAAGCTTCCAGAGTACACATTGTCCTCTGCCACCACACACTTCATTTGTAAAGTTCGTTAACTGAGGATAGTCCAGCTCTCTAATCGACTGTGCTTGGTGCTGAAACATTTAGGATTGGTATCAAATTTCATTTCAGTGCACCAAATGCAACAAAAGCATTTCTATCATTTGGACAAGGATCAAGTCATTTGATCATTATTATGAAGCAGATAAGAACTTTTACTATTGTGTGGTTAACCATGATCCAGTTTAAAGCATTTCTGCTAAAGTGTGTTGTTAACATTGGCCAAGCTTAAAGGACTAGTTTTTTTGGATTTACACATACTCACTTTCTTGCCAAAAGTTAGATATGAAGATCAATCCTACTCTCATTTCTGTAAGGTCAATATGAACTTACAGCCAGCAGTCGGATAGCTTAGCTTAGTATAAAGACTGTAAACGGGGGGAACATGAAAGTCTGGCTCTATCCAAAGGTACACTCACTAATACATTTCTTGGCTGGTAGCAGCGACTTCCTTCAATGTTGTCATTACCGTGACTTTGCCAGACAACAAGCAGAAACACAGGAGTCACTGTGCCAAGGAATAATGCAGCACAAAACCCCTTGTGAAACCACAACTTTAAGTTTTTACACTTACGTTTTTGATACAGATTAACCTAACAAGATATGATCCTGATCATGTTAATTTGTGAACTTTGTAGGTAGGCAGGTTTTTTTTACCTTTGGACAGAGCCAGGCTAGCTGTTTCCCCTTGTTTCCAGTCTTTACACTAAGCTGTGTTAACCTGCAGCTGATGTAGCATCACATTTAACAGCTAGGTATGAGAGTGGTATCATTCTTCTGAGCCAACATTTGTCAAGAAAATGAATAGGCAATGCAGTTTTTTAGAACTTGATTTATTACCAAACCAGTTTTGCTAGTTTAAAACCGCAAAAATGCTTTGACACTAGCTAGGGGCTATTTTCTATTTGCTGTCATATCCGTCACAGAATCAAACTATCAACGATTTTCATCTCTCACCTCACCAGACCATATGGAGGGGCAGCATCTTTTTGATCATCTTGATTAAAGTAAACAAATGTTGGCTGTGAGGCAACTCAGGGACAGAAGTATCTATGTTTATCTCCACCCACCCACTTCCTGTATGCCTGACATCTATCAGCTGCACAGGGGGCAGGATGGGAAGACACACACGCACACACACAGATGCCTATGCGGCACTGCCTATCACTACCTCCAGATGTTGTGTCAGCATGTGGTCGTCTCGCTGACGCTCAATACACACTGAGTCCTTTGCAGCGGGACTCGGTCAGCCTAGGTCCAATCACACTCCCACTGGATAATTATAGAAATAAATGCGCTCCTGCACCTGTCTGTGTTCACCACAAACATACAACAAATAAATCCCCCAAATCTTGTTAAATACTTTCAAAGCATCATGAAAATAGCCTTTTGATTTGCTTTCACATCTGCTGCAGAACTGCTGTTTTTTTTGCAATCCTCCAGAATTGAGTAATTATTTTAATTGCTGCTTCTTTCAGCTTTCTTGCTTAGGTCATAACCTCAATTGTTTTGTGCTTTTTGTTTTCCCCTCTAATATAAATTAGCCCATGGCATTCTATAAAACCATGAAAAAGCTTTTGTAATCATTTAAGGGACATTTCCATAATTAATGTAAATAGGTTTTATGGTTTAAAGCTGAATGTGTAAATAGGGGCTTTTATTACTTGCTTTGTTAAAATAGAAAAAAGATATCTTAATCACCAATACAAATCAGTGCACATTACTCATTATACAAATGCACATAAAAAATGTGCCTTAATATCAAAACGCAAGTTAAAATGTGACATCACTTGTTCAAATCCCCAGAAGATGCTTCACTATCACCATCACTTATCACTATCAAGATACTCTTGAGCAAAACTCAAAGGTCAATTTCAACTCTGAATTTGAAACTTTCCCTACATATGCTGAAAAAGGGTGTAAGATGATTTGGAGTTAATTTTAACTTGCAGCATCTTGACTACCTAAAATAACTTTTAAGTAGATTTTGGTTTGGTTTTCTCTGTCATCATCACTTAGTCAAACCTCAGAGTTTCTGATCAAAGTGTCAAATGTCACCTGCAGTATTTAATCAGGTTTGTGGAGGAATGGAGCTGGTGTGATGTTTTCCCAGCTGCAGATGAAACAGTGTAATGTTCTCAGGCTGTGAGCTGAGTGACACAGGGTTTGATATGCTGCCTCAACACACACCTACTGCAGTGACAGGGAACACATGGGGTGTCTCTCTGATCCTGCTGGAGGGTAGATGTTGCTAAGTTAAGTAACTGTATGCCGTGTGACCTCTTGTCTCTCTGTGTCAGTCTGTCTCATATTTCTTATGCTCTCCTCTTTGTCTCTGTTTCTTCTTCTCAGGCACCAGTAATGGGTCTGTACTGGTCTATAACCTGACCAGTGGACTTCTCCACAAAGAACTCAGTGTCCACTCTTGTGAAGTCAGGTAAGATTGTTGTTTCTGTGCAGTTAAATGTGTGACCAGGCAGCACATTCCCATGGTCAGCGGTTCAGTTCACACTGGCGATCGTGCAACAGTATGAGCTCATGCACTTTAGATGAAATATCTGTAAAATGACACATTAGATGAACCCCAGTGGCCAGTCAATCAGCTCGAGGCAGATTGATTTTGTGTTGATTGTTTTCAGGCTCATTAGAGTTGGCGGAGGCAATTGGCAATCACATAATTAGAGTGCCTTGTCAGCTCTTGTGCTCCATAGCCGGCTTTTTATCTGAACATCGGCTGAGTATGGTTGTCTTGACTCGAAGGAATAAAGACGAAAACCACAAGAACAAAATGAAAAGAATTCCAACTGACACTGTGGTTAAAGATAGTGAGCGTGCATGATCTAGATTTTTACAAAACAATATCAAAATCACATTTTTAGTTTAGCTTTTATTGACAGAAACACCAAGATGGTAGTAGCGTTGCTATTATATGCAAATTAAATCATAAAGGCCACAAATAGAAATGCTTCATGTTGCTAAGTGACAATGTGGTTACCTACGATGTTCAGTGGTGAAAGTAACCGAAAAATCCTGGCACCACAAACTATGTAAGCAAGCCAGAGCATATAAAAAAAAAAGAAAACCACACAGTCTAAGGGAGCTGACGAAAATACTGCACAGATGCCTTGGGATGTTTATCCCAACAAGTGACTGAATGGTGAGTTTGTTTCCTGAAGTGTGGGTGAACGCAGAGGGAGCTTAGATGCACTTGAAAAATGGTACCAGCTTTGAGTACCATGCAAATCAATTCATCACAACATCCCAGTAAATGGCATTACAAGGCCTATATTACACTCCGTGTGTGTTTGTGTTTATTTGGGGTAGTGAGAAGACGTCGTGTTGAAATTAGTGATGTCCAATGCTGCGTATCTACAGTACCCAAAGCTGCTGATGTAACACAGGCCCTGATCACACAGAGCATGTTTTGCAAGTGGAAAATGTTAGGTGCACTGCACTAACTGTTTGTTGCCCGGTCAGACAAAGCATTTTTGCATGAACTGTACACCACCTAATACTTAAAAGTAGTTTACAGTGTACATTTATAAAAACAACTTAATCTCAAATACTGCACTAATTTACCTCCTGCTGTTTTCTGTTGAGATCATGATAACTACGGTTGGTAAAGTCATAAAGCTCCAGCAAAAGGTATCCAGCAAAAATCACCACAATGAGAAAAAACGCTAATGACATAGATCGCTTTTCCGAGTTTCATTTTTTTCAAGGACCCAAGTGAGTAAATGTAGTGTTGTATTTGTCAGTAACAAATAAACTATCACTGCCAATTCACAATA
This sequence comes from Helicolenus hilgendorfi, assembly GCA_916700815.1. Taxonomy (NCBI): domain Eukaryota; kingdom Metazoa; phylum Chordata; class Actinopteri; order Perciformes; family Sebastidae; genus Helicolenus; species Helicolenus hilgendorfi. The sequence continues at coordinate 4,427 of CAKALG010037324.1, read as the reverse complement.
CGCCCTTTTCACTGCAGCCAATTCAACATGTCATAGGAAGGTAAACACAGGTGTAATTGGTTGAATTAATTATAGTCACAGCCATTCCAGTGAGCCAGCATGCACAATACCAGAGCCCTAGCACACCTAAATGGAACAGGGCCATAATTAATGTTAACAATTACACCTGTGACCCATTACCACTGCAATAACACGTCAAACTGGCTGCTGGGAAAAGTTGTTACTGACCTCCACAAAAGGACAACAACAGAACTTTTAGAGCTTGTTTACCAAGTCCTGTTTGTGCTCTATGCACCTTTCTCATTGAAGACCTTTTGACTCGTATAACTAATAACATTAATGCAGGACTCTGGTATTGTGCATGCTGGCTCACCGGAACACCTAAGCAGAACAGAGACATCATTAGTGTTATTAGTTACACCTGTGTTTTTCCTGCTACAATGATTCAAAATGTCTGCTGGGAGTCTGGGAGTCTATTGATCGGGTGAAATGCCTGCTGCATATTAATATAATTTCCATTGTGACTTGGAATAAATTACTTGATTTTTTTTTTTTTTTTTTATGGTGGAAATGGAGCCAAATGTTCAGGCTTCTCCTGTAATTTTCCTTTAACCTCGGAGCACTTCACCATTCCCTCAAGTCTAAGTAGCTAATTAATGAACCTGTCAGTAACAAATCAAAGAGGGCCGTTCAGGGAAAAGCAGAATTCTGTATTAGGAAGCTTTCTTTTGCTGTTCATAACCAAGCATTTAAAAAGAGAAATTAAAAACAGGAGTGGCAGGAACGTATTGAACAGTTGTTGATGGTCGTTTCTAGGAGCCGATGACGTGACTACTAACACAATTAAGAGCTATTTAGTTGGGAAACTCTGTCTGTCAGATTGAAGCTATTAGAAAGATACATGGTAGATTCTGTTAGATACCTGTTGTAATGCGTTATTTCATGCCTCAATGCCATGACCTCCTGTGTAAACACCCCATACTAAGTCGACTATTCCTATTTAAGTATTTGTTTCTCTTGTTGTCCTGACCAATAGGCTACCTCCGTGTCTGAAAAGTGAAGCCAATGCAGAAGTTCCTTAAACCTGCATTCTTTCTAATAGCCAGCAGGGGGCGACTCCTCTGTAGTCTTATTATATAGAAGTTTATGAGAAAATGACCCTACTTCTCACTTGATTTATTACCTCAGTAAACATTGTAAACATGAGTCTATGGTCTCAATCGCTAGTTTCAAGTCTTCTTCAATACAGCATGATGTTCATTTAGTAAATTATGGTCCCATTTAGAGTCAAATAGACCATAAAGCAGGGTATGCTTTAGGGCGTGGCTATCTTGTGATTGACAGATTGCTATCACGGCGTTGTCCATGTTTTCAGTTCATGAAAGTTAATTATAACATTGTTGTCGCCTGAAAATGTCTTATTCAGCATTCGGTTGTACTTAGCCCAACCCTCTCATGTCACTTCTGGTTGCTAAAAAACAACATGGCCACGGCCAAAATGCCTAACTCAAGGCTTCCAACGAACCAATAGATGACGTCACAGTGATTACGTCCACGTTTTATACAGTCTATATTCCTGTCCGTGATTGTGAGACGAATATCTTTATTCTCCAGGATCACAAAAAGTGTTACAACAGTGATAACTGAGAAATTGAGGGCAGGGTAGATGGTATGCAGTCTCCTATGGCTATATATGACTATATATGTGCTCAGAAAAAGATATTAAAAAAGCCACCAGTTAATTTAATTTGGTCCTTGTCTTCTACAATTGTGGATTCATTTTTTCATAACTTTGTGATTGGTTACTCATAGCTTTGTCTCAGCATCACTTTATATAAGAACACCATTCAGTATTTTACTAATTTAGCAAACAAAATTAATATCAAGTTAATCTATTTATTCTAATTTGGACAAAACTGGTCCATTGAAGAATTGTGAATTAAATAACATTGTGGTGATGTGCTCTAGCATGGTTTCCATGTGGTTTTGCTATACAAATATTAAACTCCTTTTGTCCCGCTGTGTTTGTGCACAGTGTATCGGTTAATTATGGTCTGCAGGGCGGGACACACTGAAAAGCGACAAACTCTGAACGCCGCACCACCTTCTGAGCGCCCCCAAGATGCAACAGCCAAACATCAACAAAGAGCAGGCTGCGCTTCATTAGTTAGTATTCTCTAATGAGCGGCAAAACTATTTCACCAGGTTTAATTAAGCACAAGATTGAATCAATTAATGCTGTTAAGAGATTGATTGGGAGAAAGCACCATCCGTTCAAGCAAAGCCAGGCTCTCTTTAATGAGAGAAGTTGGAATCCACAAATGCAAAAACTCCAACAAACTTTAATGAGCCGTGCAACACATACCTTTCTTGAAATATACGCAGCTACCTCTGCCTGTGCTTATGTGTGTGTGGATTAAAGTGAGTGATTAGGCGATGTTTTTTTCTGGTGTGGGTTTGTCACTGTGAATTTTCTCTACAGTCCTGACACTCAACGGCTGTAACCGTACCTTGTGCTCACACACTGCATGTATTTAACAACCCTTGTGTTGTTGTTGTTTTGTTTTTTTTTTTAAATGTCCACAGTAGAGCACAAAAGGGACAAGATAAATTAAATGAATAACACAATCATACATGAATCCATTTAACCAAACATTCACATCAGATCAGGGCTTTCTCTTGAACACACCTCCATTAGATTGTCCATCTTCCTGTATTGGCTCTAGTAGAGCACTGCTGTTATTTGCAGTGCCGTGACGTACAGCATTAGGATCAAAGCTGTGGATTTTCTGTGGTGGAGAGAGCAGAGGTGCTTTATGGAAATGAGCCCAGCAGCCCTTGCCCTAGCACAGCCATGCCAAACGAGTCCTCGCTACTTAGCATCTCATTTACATTTAGTGGGGAAATCGACTAATTAATCATGTGGCTATTTACCATCTCATTACTGTGGAGTTTATGCTCCCTGAGCTGGGCCCACTTCTCAAAAATATTCATATCTCACACTTGCCGGCTTGATTTCCTGTGCATTTTTTACACCTTCCCAGGTGGATTTTGTAGAAGTTTTAGGTGTCTCATTTACCTTTCTTCTTGCTAGGATGTAGAGGAGGAATATTTGACAGCTATACTGCGAGTATTAGATAGCAATATTATTCATTTAACTAAAACCTGTGTGTGTGTGTGTGTGTGCTTATTCCGCAGGGGGATTGAATGGGTGAGTCTTACCAGTTTCCTATCTTTTGCCACTTCTGCTCCCAACAACATGGGCCTGGTGAGAAATGAACTGCAGCATGTTGACCTGCCTACTGGTGAGAGGCTCTCACACACACACACACACACACACACACACACACACATACACATATTATCACCTGTACCCAAGGCTACCAACCAGCACTTTTATATTGTCTTTTGTTCTTGAGGTTTCTGTTTTGCTCAGGGTACCTGCAGCCTCAACAACAAAGAAAATAGACACTTCAGTCTCTCCCTCTCTTTTTATTTGTCTTTCTGTGTCTATATGGTCCTTTAAGAGACTCTTCTTGTCCTCCTCCAGGGGATACTTACACACTCCTCCAGATTAGATCCAAACTACACAGTGTTAGGGTACCACCGAGGGATGCTTAGCTCTGAAAATGAGATCCTATCACGAGTTCCTGCAGAGCGACTTATATCCCTGCCAGTGACGGGTCTTTAGAATTACTGCACCAGCAGTGACCGTTGTGTGTTTGGACCTCCTGACAGGGTGGAAAGGGAGAGAGAATAGGAAAGTTACCTGACGCTGAAGTAATGAGTGGTCAGGAAGAGATGGTTAATGGTTTCAGTGGAAAGAAATCTTTTCTTTTAGTTTAGATGTATGAGAATAAATATATCTACAATCTTGGACACAAATAATTGATGAACACTTTTATCACTTTCACAAATATTTCCTGTTTTGTCATGTGTGTCTTCTTAATATATTTAAACTTAAGGGGCCCTATTTTACACACGGCTCAAAGTGGCACACAACGGTCATTGCTAGCTTCAGACCGACACAGTTGTCATTTTTATGCCCTGCTCCCACGTTGTGTGAGTAGCACTTGCGCCCATCTGTGCGCCCATGGCGTGTTGGTCTTAAAATGAGGTGTGGTCAGGCATGTTGTTGGCACATTGCTATCTTGAGGAAGCAGAAAACGATTGCGCCATTGACCAACAAAAGCCTGGTCTAAAGTCTGGCACAGTATTTTCCTGCATTTTAAAGGGCGCATTATTCAGATTACACACACACCTCAGTTAAATACAGTGTCGGTGCAAGAACTTGTTTTTTATGCAAAGGAGAACACAAAATGCAGGTGGCAGGAGACCAGTATAATGAAGTAAGCCTCTCAGGCGGGCTGTATTGCTCAACCTGCAGCAGGCTCTCAGCGCTCTTTGCGGTCCCTCCCCCCCTAAAC
>CAKALG010037321.1:0-18515 GCA_916700815.1 Helicolenus hilgendorfi | reverse complement strand
ATTATTTTTCACTATTTATAGGACAACAAAAATAAGAATTTCTCTACCAGAATTTTATTTCAGGTAGTGAGGAAAATGTTTTTAAAATAAAATGTACAGAAAGTATTAGAACACTTAAATGAACAACTAAAATAAGAAAAATCTAAAATAATTAAAAACTTTGAGACACATTCTTTATGCATTTGATCAAAACGTCTTAGCTGTCTTTGGGTACTCAATATTTTCTAAATCCTGTTTGCAGCCATGCCTGCCTACATAACCTACATGCATTTATTATTAATTAGTTTGTGTTAATAGCATATGTCATTATGAGCAACAGGTGTTCAACAGGTGTACAGTCACATCTCCATTGCTAGTACTACCTTACATTAAAGGAGGTTTTGTAGCTAAACTCAAAAATTATTAAACTTTTGTTTCTTTATTTACTGTGGCACTACTTCAACACACATAAAACACTCGTATAACCACCTTAACTTGTATAATATGGTACATTTATTGTAGTATTTCTTTGTTTTTCAATGCAGGCGCACCATATGGCATATGACATCACTCCTCACCTGTTCACCTGTTCACCTGTTGCTGTGCAACAACCGTCCAAGCTGTTCTGGCAAAGCTTTAATAACGCATCAACAACACTTTTCACACTCTTTAAAGTTCATTCAGAGCATTAATTGTCATAATAAGCAAGCCAGAAAGACAAAAAGCTGTTTTCAACCTACCTGTTGCGCTTAAGCGAAGGTGTGGCACTTTGCCCTAAGGTGTCATAAATGCACGGATATAACTTCAGATGTCATTTAAGTTGTCCCTCTTCGGGTCCCGTTACTGAGTAGAAATTATAAAAGTAGAGTCTCCATTGAACATGTTGAGCTGGATAAGACTTCCTTCTTTTGGTGTGAGTTGTTGTGGAGAAGCGTTTCCCCCCCTCGGTGACTCCACAGTCCCATGTCTCCTGTTTGAACAGTCTGATGGTTAGTTAGAGCTGGGAGACTAGTGGACCACTAACAGACTACACACACACATAGGGAACTACAACTGCTTCCTGTCAGGACTTTCAAAATAAAAACTCGTGAACCCTGACAAAATATTGATTATATTTATCCATTATATGTTACTAAACTGACCTTACTTTGTTGCAGTGGTGGAATGTAACGAAGTACATTTACTCAAGTACTGTACCTAAGTACTATTTTGAGGTACTTATACTTTTCCGTTTTATACAACTTTATACTTTTACTCCGCTATATTTCAGAGGCAAATATTGTACTTTTTACTCCACTACATTTATTTGACAACTTAAATTACTAGTTACTTTGCAGATTTTTATATTGTTAATACAAAATTCAATCAGCTAATGAATGATTTTGTATTGTTATAGATAACTGTAAGATCAGTATTCAGATGAAATGCACCCCATATTTACCAGCTGAAACATTAAAGGGACTGTTTGTAACTTTTTACACGTATAAATCAATCCGTGTCGGTGTCGCGTGTGGCTACGCTGTTCAGACAAGACTCCAACACAAACTACACGGAAGCACCAAAACCGCAAAGTTATATTTAGTGAAGCTGCAGAAGAGTTAGTTTAGCTCTGAGAATATCTAGTGAATGTACAGTGGACGTTTGTGCAGAAATAACTGCTGCAGCTCCTCCAGAACAACAGAGGTTTGCTGTGTCTTGTGAAGTGACGAGAAACGTTATCGTCTCCAACCAAAACTCCGGTGTCTCCGATTTCCAATAATAAATATTTACATACATTTGCATAAAGCAGCATATTTGCCCGGTAACATGCTGATAAGAGTACAAAATACTTGACAAATCTCGGACAATCATGCGATCAATCAAGATTTAATACTTTTGGTACTTTAAGCATTATACTTATACTTTTACTTAAATAACATTTCGATTGCAAGACGCTTACTTGTAACAGAATATTTTTACGCTGTGGTATAATTGCTAGTCTTACTTCAGTAAAAGATCTGAGTAGGTTACTTAGTTGTTATCATAAAGTAAAATTTACAAATTGCTTTACAAGGAGCAAAGGAGGTTAAAAAAGTTAAAACACAATAAAGGGTCCTAAGATAAAAAAAAAGGACAAACTGTTCACAAATCACATCCACACTAACACAACCATAGCCTGAGAAGAGGAGCTGCTTCATTTTAAGAGATCACAAAAAAAAAGCTGCATGCCTTAATTGATTAATTAATGTAAGTTATATTGGTAAATGCCAGCCTAATAATAACAATTACCATCTACAGAACACCATCAAGAGGCCATGTGAGGTTTTAATATAATTGACTTCCTGTTTTAATGTGCTAAACTGTGTCTAGCTTGACTCAGCTTAACCTGACCAGCCTCCTCACAGTTGATCATATGACTTGGATGCGATTAGAGTCGAATCACCCCTTAACACTTGGTACTTACTTAACAAAACTTGGTTTCAACCCAGAACAGAAAAAAAGGAAAAAGAAAAGTCTCTGAGTCTGATCCAACATTTACACTGAAAACATGTACAAAATAGTTATTATTATTATTAAAACGTGGAGGAAATAATGTAATGTAATGTAACCTGTTTTCAGGCAATATCCATCATAAGTGCTCTTGAACAATTTATTTTTTTGTTGCATTTTTTTTTGTTTTGTATGATTTGATAGACAAATTACTTCCCTGGAGATGATGCAAAACTGAAAAACCGGTTTGAGTGTTTACAGATGCAGGGACATTAAAGTTTTATTTGGTGCTGCCTCATGAAGATGTTACGAATGATAACATAGAGTATGGGTTAAAGGGGACTACAGGGAGGTAGTTTTTTGGCCTTATCTTGCTCTGGGTTGTGCTTTATAGTGAAAATTACATAAATGAATTGTTAAAAAACAAGTGGAGGCTATTCTGAATAACTTCTCTGACTGCAATAAATGCTTTTCCATGTCTGCAGTATGAATGTGTCAGTATGAAGGTATGAAGCACTTTTGCAAAACAGGCTTTTGGAAAAAGAAAATACTCTGAATATCTCTGAATGTTTTTCCTGCCGTGGCTGCAGTTGACAGGAATGGCGGCTAACATCCTGGCGAAGACACAAAACATGACAACAATGTGACACGTCAAATGCAAAATAGAGACCTTCTAGACATTTTCAAAGACACGGCCAGTGGCACTGCATGTTTTCACTCCACTGCTTCCTCCTTTTTTTACATTTTTCTTTTTACAACAATGCTTTTTTGAAAGAATGAAACACAGAGGAAACAGAGTGGCCAAAAGTTTTCATAAAAACATACAAATAAATAGTTTGATATTTAAGGAAATACACTTCTTTGTTTTGTTGCAAAGAGTGAGATAAGCAGATACCACTCTCATATCTGTGTTTAATTTGAACAGCCAGGAGACATTGAGTATTTTTACAAAGAGTGAAACAGCGCCCCCCTAAATGCTATGTGTGGTGAAAACATGGTATTGCACTCCTGCTGTGGAGTAATGTAACGTCCAGTGGTGCGATTGTTTTAGGGATTAACCAATCAGATGAGGCTATGATGCCACCTGCCAACCCTCCACCAATCAAATTGCAGCAACGTCGTATCGCTATCACCTTTAGCAGGTAGCAAACATTAGCAAGTGCAGTTATTGAGAGATTTGGAGCTGTTAGTAAGAAACTATTTTACTAAACTACAGCAGCAGTTTAAAATCTTAAACTAGAGCTGCGTACGGAGAGGAAAAAAGGAAGAATTTAGACTTTCAGTGAGGAAAATTGTCTGCACAGAGTAGCTAAAAAATAAAAGCGTACCTGAGGAACACATGTGGACTTGACAGACTTTTCAACCTAGCCAAAATATCCACTGACTGTTGTTGTGGAGGACCTAAAGGCCAGTGGGAACTTCTACCGCATGGTTATTGACCACTTTGCCACCACGAAAAGGCAGGAGAATGGCCTTCCTCTTCGAATATAGTGAGTGAAATACACATCCCCTTCTCTCTGTTGCTTTACCTTTGTGACTGACTGTTCATGTAACTATGTGTGCAATTATGCCTGGATTTAGCTGCATGTTAGTCAGTCAATTTAAAGCTTCAGTAGGCAGAATATTTTGGCATCATTAGGCAAAAATTCCATAATAACCTTTCAGCATATTATAATTCAAGCGCTCTGAGAGAAATTAGACTTCTGCACCTCCTCATGTCTCTGTTTTCAGGCTTTAAAAAAATCAAGCCTGTGATGGGAGACTTTGGTGAATCACAGGTCATTTCTGAGCCTAGTTCAAATGAAATCAAAGTGTTCTGACATCCAGCTCTCTACAGTTTCATAATGTATCGAAAATATTGTTCCACTTCTCAACGTATGGGTTCAGCCCAGTCGGCTGTTGTGGCTGTTGGACAGCTAGTTGTTTCCTCCTGCTGCAGTTTTTATACTAAGCTAAGCTAATCATCGCCTGGGTGCAGCTTATTTACACATTTACCATACAGAGATGAGTGTGGTATCAACTCTTGGCATGGAGTTGTAGATTGTGAAATTTCAATTTTTTGGAGAACTCTAAGAAAGTTTTCGTCTATGTTGGCTTAAAAGTTGATGCTCAAAGTTGGCCTCCATCTGACACTTGCTGACTGAAATCTCCAGAAGTTTTCAAGAATATACTTTTAATATAATTTACTAGAAAAAACTCTGTTGTTTTGACCTTTTTCTGTAACTCAAATAACAAGAAGTAACTTGAATGTTTATCTTTGGGTGCGCATGACCTCAGACTAAATCTTAATGTTAGTCACCTTTGACATTTTAATGATTCTTCGTACCAAAAAGCGATAACTTTGATTCGTTGTCAAACATTGATGAATAATCCTCATTGTTGGGCTTCAGGACAGCAGTGACGTGTCAGTTGGCAGAAAAACAAATGGACTTTGGTTTGTACTGAGTCATTCCTGTACTGATGCCTCTAAATTAGTCTCATTATTTAAAATGAAAAGAGAAAGAAAGCCCTTCACTGTAATGATTAATTCTAACAAAACCTTAAGTTTAGTCAGTGAATTGGATTTTTGTGCTGGAGCTTTTTAACTGCCATTGTCTGTACCCCTCACCATGTTTAATTTCCTCCTCTGTCCTGAGCGTTCACATCCAAACCGCAGCAGCACAGAGTGGACGCTATAATCTCCTCTAAACTATCACAGGCAAACAGCCCTTCTAACATCTCCCGTTTCCTCACCTGAAATCAAAATAGAGCAAGGAAGCTTTCACATATCGGCGTCTCTCCTCCCAGCGTGCTTCGGAGGGAATTAGGTCAGGGCTTGTTGGTAGCTATCTTTCCAAACTTGTCGTCTAGCATTGACGCAAATGTGGGGAAAGAAAACAAGATAAAAGGGATGAAAATGATTGTGTCTCAGTGATTGGATTTGTTATAACTCATGCCTCACAGACAAGGAATGGTCCTTTATAAAATGTAAGTTTTGACTTTGAGCTGCCTAAAATTGGTGTGAAGTCCCAGTGCAAACATCCCATATTTGGTGAGAGACTTCTAGTTAGTCAAACAGAGCCTAGTACTCAAACAAACAGAGGATTTGGAGTATTTTTTGAGCTTATACGGTGCAGGGTTTTGCTTCTACTTAAATTTCAGCTCCCAGTAAGGTAAAAGTGTTTAGTTGTGGCTAGTTTATCTGGCCTGCCAGAGAGTAGAAGGGGGATGGGGAGATATATGAGGTTTCCCCATTGCGGAAAATACAGGTTACAGTGGAAAAAATACAAGGATGACCAAAGGAGGGCCCTGGTTTATAGAGTAAATGCAGTTGACAATGAAGAGGCTATTTTAGGGCTGAGCAAATATGAGGCTACTGTACCTACTGTAGGACGCACACACATAGAAAAACACACACATTATGACCTGTGGAGACCTCCTGTTCAACAAACAAGTAGTGTAATTATATGCCTGTGTGGCGCTGCAGGTGGAATGTGCTAGCGATAGTCAAGCCCTTGTTGTCATAAGGACTGGAAGCAGCCCCAATAGCCAACAGACATGAGCTCACCATCATTACAATGAGAGGCGTGACCAAGCCCGTCACCGCTATGAACCTGATGTTGCCGTGGAGACAGGACACACACACACACACACACACACACACATACACATAGATTGGCTTAGAGTGACACCACTGGGAAATTAAAACGGTAGCCCAAAGCAACAGGCTTTTATTGGCCAATCGCAGCTTGATCCTGGATGTGTTTGCCTTTGCAAGTTTGTGTGTGTGTGTGTGTGTGTTTGGCGCAGGGCACCGTACAGGTGCAACCACACAAGCATCTGCTAATTATAATGACAATGTCAGCCAGTGTTGGAGAAATATTCACCACGCTTGTCTGGCATGTGGCATCAAGCGGAGAAGCGCAATTACTGGCCTATCAAATAATTGTACAGCTCTGTTGTGTGTGTGTGTGTGAGGCTTTCAGTACTGTCAGTGTTTTCTGATTCTGGAAAACAAAACAAAAAAAACATGAATTACCTGTTTCACAGCGTGCTCTGCAAACTTAACTTACAGCTACCGGTACGTCAGGACTGGGCTTATTGTAGCCAATTAGAAGACAGTTTGTTCACATCAGTTACGTCTTCTCCGAAATCAAAGGCAGTAAATAAAAGGCTTTTTGCAGAAACACGAACGCAGCATCCTGTAGCAAACCTCTAATTACAGTGAAAAGCCAGAGGCAGTGCAGTGGAGGCAAAAAGTGAACCATTTTATTACATTAAAATGTTCCATACAAACGATGCATACACACTAGTTTCATATTGCTTCAGACATAAGTTTCTTTTCTGTTTGAATTCCAGTTAAACAACTCTGTAACAAAATGTAAGTACAACATTTATGAAAATATAAATCTCTAAACAGGTAAGTCAGTCCTGACAATACAAAGAATACAATAGAAACATTCATTATACCAGTATGTCAACTATGAGTTGCAAACATGTAAGTTATTAAAAGTCATTCAAGTTACTTAACATACAATAATACCGTTTACTGGCTTCCATATGGACACATTCAAATATACTCTTAAACTGGCATTCCGATATATTTTTAAACTTTTTAGCAAAGATAGCACATTGTCTCTATCATAAACGTAATCACAGTAGAACACTGAAACAATTTGGTAACGATATAATTACAGTACAAGCCTCAAAAAACAAATGAGACAGTCAACAAAATGAAACTATATCGGGACTTTGGCAATTACATAATATCTTTTTTTTCCAATTTAGAAACTCTTGGGAAATAAAGTATTTTAAAGCTTGATGCTGCTACCCAGTTTGAAATTATCCAAGGGCCATTATCTTAACAGTTCAAAACTAGTAAACATATAATGAGAGGAATAGCCCTTAAAAAGTATATGTCAAAGTGTAAGTGTGTTGTTTTCAATCATGCCTGGCAGACAATTGTTCTCATCGGAGCTCAAAATTGCGTTTTGGGTTATTACAGACATGCTTAAAAAAAGCGCTCATGGCACCTGCAAGAAGGTACAACCTTATAGATGAACTCTTTGTCAGCAGATTGTCAGAAAACCAGATCTAAACAGCTTTTATTTCAGCCTGTTACAATGTTACCAGAGTCACATTTCTATGGGCTTGAGGGTCAAAAAGATTAAGAGCTACATCACCCTTGTAAACACTGTGAAGATGTAAGAAACAATTTGTATTGTAGAAACTATTTCAGAATATCTAAATACAATTTGTGCACAAATAATATCAACAGTGAGATAACTCAAAGACTGGTTGTGTGATCTGGGTACAGATTCGAAGCAGAAAGTACAAGTAAAAGTAAAAAAAAGTGATTGAAAGTGTACATTTTGGTCATGATTTTGGCTGTAAAAGTTTTATACTTGTAACTTAAATGTGAGTTCATCTAACAGTTTTCTGCTTTGAACCTGTACTCAGATGTTCACAATAGGCAGTTTTTTCCAGTGTAATCTCACAGTTGACACTATCATTTAGCTTTTTTAAAAATTACATTATTATTTATATTTTCATTTATTTTATTTTGACAGTCAAATGTTTTCTGCAACTACATCTTTTTCCCTACACATTCACAATCTTGAATTTTCCATGCAAAGTTTTTTTTTTTTCACAGGTTTACAAAAGCTGATGTGCAACCAAAGGTTTTTAAATTATTTCTTAACATCATTTCACAAGCTCAAAATCGTATTGACCCTTATTTGATCCCATATATTTCCAAGTTTCCTGTCTCAGGTGTTAATATGACGGCATCTTAATTTTGTATTGATACCAGGCATACATATAGAGACTGTAACATTTCAAGTGAGTTAGCTGTAGCCTGCAAGTACCTGCATGGCCTTGTGTATTTTTGTAGGTAAATCCAATATCTATTTTAAGACAACTCTAGATCACTTTAAACAATTTACACAATGTTTCCTATGAATAAATCTATTCTCACAAACCACTCATAAAGTGCTTCCACTGTCTAAACCTTTAAATATATTCACATGGCCAAGTTATTTCAGTGAAACATTGGGCTAATATCACTCTGTCCTTTTCTACTGGAACATTTGAAGAAAGTCCACTAAACCTAAAGCAAGTACACTGTTTAAGGCGTGAATGTGTATGGTGCTATGCTACACTGTATGCTCAATAGTGGTGTTTCCCTTAACACAAACAGCACACAAACTGATGGAACTGCAGGTAAATTCACACCAAATTTACGTAAACTGTTCCAAGAAATTTCTACAGCTATCATTACAAAGAGCAATGCCATCGATCTCTCGTGTTGTTGACTGGATCTCAGTACACTGATTGTTTAGATTTAACATCAATGCAAGTATTATGTAACTGTGTGTATACTGTGTTTACAAATTCCCTGCATTTTCATAAATCTTGTAATCTGCACATAAAGAACATTTTAAATTCCAGGCACTCACTTTGATTGCATTAAGCACAACATAACATTTTTAAGGAGTTGCACAAATTGCAGCAGCCAAAAAGGGATATGTACATATGTTCATAGTTCTTCCTTTTTTTTGTACAGTACCGACTGATGTTGATACAAACATAAATCTATTCTTAAACATTATGGCTTAATGTGCACAATGTAAATAAAGATAGTGTACAATGAAAGTGGCTAAGATCACTGGAATGGCTTTGAAAATGTTTGACCAAGACATTTGAATAATAACTTTGTTCTTCAAATGCAAAAGGACACATAATGGCGAACTAATACTCACAGAATTTACATTTTTCTTCTTTTTCAAAAAACATAGCATTTTTCTAACAGTCTTCGTGTGTAAAACAAAGAGAAACTGTATCATAAGTTGGAAGTAAGTAATACATAATTTGAGTGCAGCGTTAAAACGGTCGGCCCATTAACTACCCAGAGGGCTGACATCTGCAGCTGAATCACGTGGCTGTAAACAAGAATCAACTGCAACCCCAGAGATTCTAAACTCCATCACCTATCTCCTCCTGCCTGTCCTAACTCCCCCCCACTTCTCTGATCTCCACCTATCACTGCAGCAGTTCAGTCTTTTTTGTAGGCGTGGTCGACTCACCCTCTCCAGAGTCCGACACATTGATAGGGCTGTCCCTGGAGAAGACCTCGGTTGACTCCCTCCAAGTGCAGTCGGCAACGGTCTTAAAGGAATGGTTGCCACATTTGGGCCGCACCTTCTGCGAGGCATTGTTGACAATCTGTCGGCTGTTGGAGGTGGCTATCTTTATCTTGAGTGCAGCATCCACACGATCCACTACTGTGTATGTGCCGATGCTGCCGTCCTCGAAGCCAATGATGATGTTAAGTGCTCGCTGGGAGAGAGACAGGAAGGTGGGTGTCTTGTATAGGGAGCATGTGCCGATGCTCTTGCCATCGGCAAGGCGCATCACGATCAGATTGGACACAACACCAGCTTCATCGTCTTCATCACAGTTCCGGAAACAGACATACACTAGATAACGTCCATCTCTTGATAATTTCTGACGCCAAATTATACCAGCAGCATGGACAAGCCTCAGCTTCCCGCTGTGAAGATCCAGGACATTAATATTCTCATCACCTTTGGAGACAATTCCTAGTTTCCCATTAGGCGAGATCTGGAAGTCCTCTAGATTTTTGAGGAAGTTGGTTGGCAGCTGGACTCGCCTGCAAACTGACTCATCTGCCACACTCCAGATGATGACGGTCTCTGTGGATGTGATGAACACCACGCAGTCAGGGCAGTCAGGAATGAGCTTGAAGTTGACGATGGAGATGCCATCATCACAGACAAACTTCTTGGATACGCTGCCCGACCACAGGCTGACAGCGAGGAGCTTGTTTTTGGAGGTTCCCACAAGGAAAGTGTTTGCTGTGGTGATCAGTGCATTCTGGAGGGTGACTAAAATGTTACACACTTTGTGCCCAGTCCCGAGCCTCCACACTCTGGAGGCGTTCTGCTCACATAGGGACACCACAAACTGGTCGTTGTGGGTGATTAGCAGCTGTGATATTCTCTGTCCATTGATGCGGAAGATGTTTTCTCCAGTGTTGGTTTGCCAAATGTACTGACTGGATTTGTCATCTGAAGTCACCATGAGATCCCCTGAGGAAGTTAGGACACAGTTCTCCACTATGCTCTCGTGCTTGAAGACTGTCTCAATAAAGCCGGTGCTGAAGTTCCACTTGTGGACAGCTTCTGAACCGTCCATAGTAAACACATAATCCTCTCTGCCGGACAGCTGCAAGGTCTGGATCTTCTTGCCTGTTTTGTCGATATTAGACATGGCGGTGATGATATCAATGTCCCAGACGGACAGCACTCCACTGCTGGCAACAGAAAGGAGCAAGTTGTGGTGGGCTGATTTGATGAGTTTGACGATAGCACCTGAGATCTCAATCAGGCTAGCCATGCACTGTCCACTGTCCCTCCTCCAGACAAAGATGGAGGAGGTGTTCTCCATGGAGGCCACAATGCTTTGTCCATTCTTGGAGAGGACAGCAGCCACGAAGCGTTCAGTGCGTTTGGCTTTGAACTTCTCTACCATTTTCCATACTTTTGTGTCCAGAACCTCGATACTTCTGGCCTTGCAAATGAGAATGGAGCGCTGGTCTTCAGATAACTCAATGCCCACCACTTCACTGTCATCCCCTCTGCAATCGTAATCCTCCATCAGACGTGGGTTGGTGATCTCTTTGGTGTTCCATACTGACAAACTTCCTTCATTGTCAACCATCACCATTTGGTGAAGGGTGTCCAGAACTAGAATGGACTTTACGAATCCCCCAGAAAACTCAGAGGTGACAGTGGCCAACTTATCCCCATTTCCCAGATGAAAGATGGATGCAGTGTTGAGGTACTGGCCACAGAAGGCATACATTCCATCTGGAGAGCACTGGACACAAGTCACCTCGTACCAGCAATGGAACTGGTAGAGAGGCCAGCCGTAGAGTAGGTCAATAACGTTGACGTCTTTACTAGCCTCAAGCCAAGCCAAAGCATGATGCGTGGACAAAGTAAAACCATTGATGAAGGCCACACCACCAGTGACACCACCATGCTTGGATCCCTTGATTTCAACCTCAGATAAAAGGCAGGACTTGTGATTATCATAGATGAGCAACGTGTTTTTGGTTGTGGCCACGACCAGATACTTTTCATCAGTGGTTAGCCTGATTCCAAGCACAACAGATCTGGCTGTGTCGATCTGTCTTTGAAGTTGTCTGCTCTCTACATCCCAGGTGCTGACAGACCCATCTTCGAGGGCTACAAGGACTATGTTTGGGGCGAGAGTGGGCAAGATCTCCACAATCTGCATGTAGCTAGAGCACAGAGGAAGCCTCTCTGGACTGTATGTGACATCCATAGAGGAGTGGAGAGGCACAATGGAGCAGTACTTCGGGCCATCTTTGTCACACTCCAGGAGGAGGTGTCTGAGCTTGGGGAGGGAGGTGACAACAGGCAGAAGCCTTTGCTGCAGTTCTGCAGACAGAGACGCTGGGTTCTTTATTACTTTAACCTTGATGCTACGGAGAGTGGTGGCCAGGAACTTCAGTTCTTTTTCTTGGGTGTAGCTGTAAGCTAGGTCAATGTCTGTTAAAGCCTTTTCAAACTGGCCAATCTTGATCATTGTGTACAGCCAGCTGAAGTTCATGATGACACCGAACATGAGGTCATCAGTGCGCCCACTCCTGGTAAGGTGGTACACCAGCTCTGTCATCTTCCTATGGTTGACAAAGAAAATGTCAGGCTCCAAAAGATTGCACTGGAACACCCAAGGCTGCTCTGGAGTCTGTCTGTCATAGGAGTACTTGTCAGAGGAGGTTTTTTCATGGGACTGCTGAAGGTGGGGGTTTTTGTGGTGAGCTATATTCAGGGAAGTGAAATGGTTGTTATCGTAAGTGAAGATCTTCTTCCTGCCTCCTGCCCATGCCCCCAGGAAGTACTCAGCTAGGAGGCTGTGCATTTGATGGACGTCCTCCTCGTTGCTAAGATACAGCTTCTGGGCAATGAGATGCAGGTGTCTGTTGGCCCAAACCATCAAGGTGACATTACGTACCTGACGTTCCACCAGATAACCAGCCAGCTCCTCTTTGAGCCTTGCAACCAAATCATAGGAGATCCTCAAGGGGTTTTTGAGGTAAGTTGCCACAATGACATCGCCAAGAACTATATTATCAAGGGACAGAATATCTTCCAGCTCTACCTCAGTTAGCCCCGCCTTGGCCATGGTGATATACCCTAATGCTCGGAAGACAAACCGTTGGCCCAACTTGTTCTCCACTGAGTAGAAGAGCTGTTCTATGCTTTCATGCACTGTGGAGCACAGAGACCTGTCGTCCACATCTTTGTGAGACCTCCAATGAACTACTTCTCTGTAGATGAGGTTGACAAACATTGGCAATGTACACTTGGCAAGCGCCTCATTGACATAGATCTGTTGGCCCGATGTGACCTTTCTCTTCACCCCCAGCAACTGCTGTTTTAACGTTTGGCTGCAGACCTTGCGGTCCCTCTGGATTAATTCCACATAATACCCCTCATCATGGATGAGCTGTCGAAGCTTCTGCAGGATGCCATGTTTGTTGGGCAACGTTGAGACTACAATGCGGACTGTCCGAGGCAGATGTATGGGGAGCCACCACAGCTTGCGGACTTCATCGGAATCTGAAAGCTGCTCTAGGGCATCCAGGACGATGACCAAGGGCCGGTGGAATGAAGATTCCCCTAGAAGGTTGATCAGGAGCTCCCTCATCTCCTGGATCTTGTTAGGCAAAAAGTGAATCAGGCAGCGGTAGTTTATTGCAATCTGTTCACAAATGCTCTGGAGGAGGGTGCGTAGGTCTGTGGAGAGATGGCTGGAGCCAATAAAACGGACAATAACCACTGGGTCGGTTTCAGGGCCCATCTCTTTCTGCAGCCATGTGTAGGCCTGAAAAACAGCATTGAGAGATGACTTAGAATATATAGAGTACATTTTTTCAATATAAGGGTTTTTATAAATATTCCATATTTGAAAAGCACATGCGATAGTTACATAAGGCTAAAACATAGGCAAAAACAAATTAGTAAAATAAAAATCTTAAAATGGAAAACTTTAAAGCATTTGTTTATATTTATTATGGGTGAAATGTACTCTTGACTAACAAACACAGTCAAACAACTAGAATAATCAAAGCTCTACAGTGAAGCCAGAGGGATTTAATTAATTGCTATTCCAACAGTATGAGGGCTCATTAGCACAGCAAGGAGAGTTTTCATACACTTTTACCTTATGACACCATATCTGTGCTACACCAAATTTCTACTTTTTATTAGACATACATAAAAGTGTAAATCTCAGTAATGTTAATTTTTACTGCCCTCAGACATTCATACAGTAATTAATACATAGATTTAATTCATAAATGAATCATTTTTATCATCATTAGAAACATTCCATGAATGAGCTCTACTCCAACTTCTGAGGCTTCATTGATATTATAATTCCATTCATGAATTCATTAAATGGCCCAGCTGAGATTTCGGCAGACATTAAAATGTTATTTGACACTTTTAGGGCAACAGCGATGATGCCTACTCCACATTTAGCTGTGTGCATGTGTGAGAGACTGGGAGAGAAAGAGAGAGCGGAATCTGTCGGTAGATTATTTACAATTTTAAATAACTGAAATGTAACAATGTAATAATATGTCACACATACTGTATGTTACACATTGAATACAGCTACGATGTACCTGCAGAACAGGAAGGCAAGTTCATAGAGCTAGTTGCATTTTCTCTCAACATAGCTTTTGTGAATCTGTATGCCTAATATGCACAAGCCTAACACCCACTATTACAATCAGACATAAATGAAAGTCTACAGAACTTTAATTAAACTGATTCTTACGTGCAGTAAATGCCAAGCATTATCATGGGCCCGGAATTCAGCAGCGTCCCTGAAGACTAATTTCTGCATTGGCAATATCAATATTAACTGTCAAAGCAGCAATTGCACTGTTAGGAACCAATTACAGAACATACCGCTGCATATTATGCTTTAATAGTCTATTTAACAACTAGTGTAATTTATCATCTGATATGTATAATTCTGTGTATGATTTAGCTGATGATATGAAAACCTGTTTTGCAACCTTACGCTCCTGTTATCATCGCAAAACTCTCCTGAGGCCTGAGGCTATGAGTTACCGAGAAGAATAAAGAATAAAAAATATCTTCGTCACTTTGTTACATAAAGCAATTTAGAATTAAATTATCATTAAAGTGTGTGTACACGCCAAACAATCTGTCTTTTTAGTATAGGGCTGACCCAAATGCTTCGAAGCTTCGACTGTTGCCATGGTAATAGACCGTCAAATCAGCATTCGAATGCTTAGTTTTTTTTTTTTTTTTTAATAGTTTGTAATAATAATGTATAAATCCCAAAAAAGCCCATGAATAAGGAATAATCCCACAACATTATTCATTATTCGTATTCAAACGAATTATTATTAGTTATTCTCATATGGATATCGCTGTTTACGTGTAGAGGTGCGTGTGTGTACATTAGTGCGGAAGCTTCGAATAGCTTTGAATATTTTTCACTTAAGCCCAAAAATTGTATTCGGGACAGCCCTACTTTTTAGTAATCTAATTTTTCAAGAAGGTTATGAATGGATACTTTTTTTTTACACATGCTTTTGTGTGTATTTGTAAATGTGAATCCAAGTTTTACAGCTCATTGCGACCGTGCAACACAAAACTTTGCCCCGAGTCCCACAAATGTTTGATGACATTCTGACCTGGATTCCTCTCGTCTCGGTGGACTGGTTTTGAATTATATATCAAAGACAAGATATAAATTCAGTGTGTTAACCTGTGAGCCACTATTATCTACTTTACTAACCACACTGAGGTTTGTGGTTAGTAAAGTAGATTAAAGTAATTTACAGGTCATTACTATGTGTACAAATTATAGTTATCTACATTTGCACACTATATGTTCATATTACCACTGGCTATTCTTTGTCAGAGTTACTAGAAACAGAAACAGGACATAATATATCCTGAACTATTACATGACAAAATATTATTAGGAATGCCTCTGTCCAATTTTAGCTTTTGAGTTTATACATATCTGCATCACAGAAGCTGTGGTTAATCTGTTCTGCGTCATAGTCCACTCAGAGGAGTACAGGATCTCTGTTTTCCAGACCATCAGGTGGTCTGAGCTCAAAAGTAACACCATCAGGGTGCAGTTGAATTAAACCGAACAGGTTAGGTGTGTATTACACCCTGTGGACTCGAGCACAGAGTTGTGGCACAGTTGCCCCATGCAGACCACTTCATCCTTTGAATTGTTTGGACAGCGCTGTACCTCTTTTAGTCAAATAGCATCCCTCTCTCCTTCAAACACTAAGGCCACGTAGGATTTTGAACTATTTATATTTTAGTTTTAACTTGCTATAAGTACTAAATGGCTGGAGATTAATACACAGGACAATATGGTGTTGAAAATTACAATTATTACGCTAAAGCTTTGTGAGCAATATCCAACATAATCTAGTGCTTTTTCAGCCTTCAACAGACATGATAATGTCTGCAGTTTCACATGTAAAACTGGACTAAATGTGAACTGGACTGCCCACTCACATACTGTATGTGTGTTATTGCAATAAGGTTGTGTGATAAAACAGGAGGCTAATCTGTGTGGGAAGTAATAGTTTAAAAAATGCTGTATATTATTTGATAAGTCATACTATTGAATCATTTTCAGTCATTCATTCATTTGAATCATTTGATTGAATCGTTTCATTTACTTGAGCCAAAACAGTCTTTTTTAATTCTGAGAATTAGTAGTCAATGGGTTAAATTGATATCTGGATCTTTGTGAATTTCTTAGAAAAAGTTTCTGATGATTTGAGAAAGCAAATTTTTCCTTTTCTGTTTACAAAAACTTGAGGACACAGTGTGGCTGCCAGCATGTTACAAGGACGTTTTTGAAAGATCCACCTGGTATTGAAAACAGGAAAGAACAAAGACGTTCATGTCACAAAAATCAGGACATGCTATAAGAAAATGGGTAAACTCCCCTGATGGAAACTGTGGACACATGGTCCTTAATCCTTATCCATGTTGTCTTACACACCTCCTTTATCTCCTCTAATCTCTGCTTTATGAGTGTGTGTATGTACATTTAGTGCTGTTTTTACTTTCAATCTTACGTTACCCTTGTAATCTTTAACGCTGAAGTGTCAGGCTTCAATCGTTGTTTTATTGTGGTTATTGTACCTTGCAACATTTAAAGGTCCCATATTGTAAAAAGCAAGATTACTTTATATTGTAAAGCAGGTTTAAGAGATACATAAATGCTGTTAAAGTATCGAAACGCTCAATCTATGGAGAAATACACACAGCCTGTGTTCAGAAATTGTGCCTTTAAAACAAGCCGTTAGGATAAAAGTCCATTTGTGATGTCACAAATCTACAATATATAGACCATTAAACAGTTTAATTGTAAACGTTCATAATGTGTCTCAGTTTATTTCCGGTTGCAGTGTACGGCTTTGTCCGAAATCTCATACTATGGACTACCCAATACGTGTACTATCATTTAACATATTTTTGTGTGAATAAACAGTAGTATGTATATTTTCGGTTGCACTGAGCAGTAAGTTACGTCGTCACTTGCTGAGAGCCTCCTTGGCGGTTGGAGACGTGTAACCATGGTAGCCTGTGCCAACCCCATGTGACCAAAACAACGATTTATGATAAACAAAGTCTGAACTCATTTAAAATATACTGGACATCTTATACTTACAGTTAAATTAAAGCATTACTGACGTTACAGATCTGTAAGCCAATGTCTGTTATGAATGTTGTCGTCTGTACCGCATTGCATTATGGGATATTTATGCTGCCATGGTGTCCAGTGTTGCATACTGTTAATATGTCACCGAAAATAGTATGCATTTCACGTACTATTGGTTCCATACTAAGGTTTCGGACATACTAAAAAACTCACTTACTGTTTCAGCGTACTAAATAGCATCTTAGTGTGGAATTTCGGACGCAACCGAAGTGAATAACATCAGCTGACAGGAAGTAAACATGGACCCAAACTGTTGCCTAGCAACGCAATTCTGTTAAAATGAGCTAAAACAGCGTTTCAGACAGAGGGTAAATACAAGCATATTCAGGCAGACAGTATGAGGAAAATAACGTTGTTTTTTTTAACATTAAAGCATGTAAACATGTTCTAGTAGAAACACAAAATACAATTATGAACCTGGAAATGAGCACGATATGGGACCTTTAAAGAAATTGGATGATACTAATGGCACCTACAATAAATGAGTGTATCTATGTGACGTTTATTACAAAGGTTGGACAGGAGGGGTAGATCCGTGGGTTTGTGCTGTGTGGTCTTGGCTGTGGTGTGATCCTAATGTAGCCGGGCAGCCAGATGGCACACACAAAGCCAGAGAGGGAACAGAGAATACGGTGCACAAACACACACTACAAGCACGCCATTTGAGAAACAAATGAACGCAGAAATCTCTACAGATGTTCACACACAAAACTAATAAAAAAAAAAAGCAAACCTGTGAAGTCACATGCAGATGTACAGCACACACACGCGCGCGTGGCTTCACAGGAAATTAGAGGCATGTGCATGGCAATGGACTGTCTTTTGGCAGACGCACAGATGGTCAAGCAAGCGTTTGATGAGAAGAGATGAACAGTTGCACGCCCCCTCATACTGTGCGGTACAAAGATGGACACATGCTCAGATCAGACAGACAGATGAGCGCAAGCGTGACCACAGTGCGAGAGCCGGCCAAATAGAGAGAGAGGGGTGGGGATCACACGAAAAGGAGGAAGATCACTCCATCATTTTTAAATATTCTCACCTGTTTGGCCACCTCAGATAGCAGCAGTGTCTTCCCAGTGCAAGGCCCCCCGTACACCACCAGAGGGCTCTGCCTGCTCCCCTTGGACGGCATAAGGTACTCTTGTACGTAATCCAACGACTCGGTCTTGAACTCGTAGAGCTCCGCGTAGCTTTTACAGAGCGACAGGTGCTGCAGGATCTCGTCG
>CAKALG010037319.1:0-19316 GCA_916700815.1 Helicolenus hilgendorfi | reverse complement strand
CGGTCTGCGTGTGTGCCGCAGAGTCGATCGAGGATCGGCAAAGTTTCACTTTGGGGGCATCACGTGTGCAGGCATTATCAATCCACTTGGCGAAGGTACTTTCCGTGTGCAGATTCGTTTTTTATTCAGAAAAAATGACTCTTGTTCTCGTCATATCAATGTGCATGCATCATCAGGTATCAGGTATCCAGCCGAAAAGCAGACGGTCCGCGAGGCAAAGTATCAAGGGAGTAAAGTAGAAAAATAAAACAAATTAAACTAATGTTAGTCTAATATACCGTTAAAATGTTCCATATGTTGTCCTGTATGAAAAGACCCCGAATGAATACTATAAGCAGACTAATTGACTTCTGTAAGCACATTATTTAAACAGCATTTGAATGGTTCTGTCCCAAGCCTTTCGATCCACATAAGCGGTTTCCACTGTATTGAAGCGTAACCCCTTTATCATGATACGTATCGCATCGCCAGATTTTTGCCAATCCACAGCCCTAACGATGACACTGTGATCCCAGACCTCAGTAATTACTTCAGTGAGTACATTGTTATCATAACTGCCACAGTCATTTTTGATTACAACTATAAAAACAAGACACAATTTTATCATCTTGTAGGGAAAGATTTTGAGCAACCTGAAACCTAAAACTTTTCGAGCACCACATTTTACATGTTCCACATTGCTGCAATTCATTTTTCTGGTCTGTATTTTCACAATGTCCTCTTCACTGTTTAAATATTTGCCTATTGTAACGTTACTCCACTCTGTTTCTGTCTCCTGACTCTCTCTCTTTCTCTCTCTCTCTCTCTTTCTATGTCAGCTATAGTAGGCCAGTTAGCAGTAATTACGAGGTTCCTCGTTAATTAGCGAGGAGCACCCAGCTGTTTCAGCCCCACAAGACAAAAGGCCTCCAGCGCACACATACACACACACATATGCACACAAAGACAGACACATACACACATGCACACACCTGGGGAGTCTTGGTAAAATGTCAGGGATGTTCAGATTGTAATTACAGGGAGATTTGCTGCCTCTCTCACAAAGCCGAGATAAACCACCTGACTGACACGCACAAACAGATGCACACACCAACACTCACAAACCCACACACACACACACTCACGAGTAGCCACTCACACAGAAACACACACTCAACTTTTACAGAAAATCAATACTAAACCCTGTCTTTGGCACACACACCATATTAGAGGTGAAATGGTAACAAGTACTCAGGTTATTTTGCGGTCGTAAATAACATCAGGTAATTGTTTCTATTGGTGCAATCTGTGGGTTTCTTTTCTTAATATGCATTCAAACCAATATATTATACATGTGGGAGGATGCCTTTTTACATTAAAAGCATGCCCTGTTTGTTTTCACACTCTCGTTTCCGTTATCAGTTAATTCTTCATGTTAACATTAAGCATTAATTAAGAGTTATTCCCACTAGCCTGCTGTGTTCTGGATGAACCCAATTATAAAGACAAAACTGTTTTGTGTATGGTTTAGATAAGTGTCTGCTAAACAAAAGAAACTAGTGCCCAGTTACACCGACTCTCTTAAGACCATACAATCTCACCAATCATCGCTAAATCATGGTGTCTCAAACCAAATGCTTAGAGCTTCTGGGGGTGCGACAGCTGCATGTGTCGTCTCCAACCGCTTCCCAAAATGTAAACAGCAACGTCTGATTGATGGCACTCTCTAACCACGGAGGGCGTGTGGATTCAATGAGCATGTTGTGCTTAAAAAAACAAAAAAAACAAAAAAACACCTACACAATATGGTTCAGATAATTGGAATTAACAAGATTTATGCATGTATCGGCTTAAAGTAATCAGAGTATTGGCTTAATCGCAACATTGGCAAGGGTTGCACTATGAATTAAATTAATTCTCCCTCCAGTGATAATCAGCCGCATGTTAGAAATACATTCAATATTGACTCCCATTGACAGTTTGGAGCCAAAACCAAGGCCAATGCCCAAAAATTGAACAGTCGTATCCCTTTAGTAGGAGGTCTGTGTGTGTGGGTGGATGTGCGTCGGTGTTCCAGGCGGACTGTCTGCCGCTTCTCTACATGTGTGTATGAGTGTCTGAGTGCGTCTGTCTATCTGTGTGTGTTAAATGTGATCTTGGCAGGTTCCTGAAAGCCTGCTGAGCTGTGAAGAGGAGGTGCGATTATAATTTCAGCACCCCACCGGTTTCCTCCACAGTTACATCGGTACTTAGTACCTGCTCCATCTATTTCCCCCCGGTGCTCTTACTCATAACTCTTCCCTCCAAGGGTATAGACAGCAACATCAGGGGTCAATTTACTTCCATCTTAGACCAAATTAAAGTCGGGGCGACGACAGCGACCAGGAAGCGCTGTTCGTTCAATTGGATTGGATTGAAAATACTATTGCCTCTTGTCTTATTACTACATTTGCTTCTATTGTCACATTTTCTATTGCTGTCACCATTATCATGAGTTGTAGCAGTCATATTTCTGTGTCATCGGGCTTCTCAGGAAGGTTTTTAGAGGTTTGTGTAGATGTTTGGACTTTGGATTACGAAATGTTCATCAATTGAACAAGAGTATCATGCATTTCAAAGGGGATTTCTGGACTGTTCAAAGTTATCTGGGGGTTTTCAATCAAAGCCTTCGTCTTTCAGAATGGAAACGATAAGATCAAGCAAGTGAACACAAATATAGTGAAGCTTTGAGGAGTGGGGTAAGCCTTTAGCGAGAATGACGTCCGTTAAAAAGGCTACTTCTGACTTTATTCTTTTATTCTAAAAGGCAAGAGATCATCATTTCTTTTCACGATGATCATGAGAAGCTATGTGTAACGGCTAGGACTGTCAAAGTTAAAGCAATAACGCAAATACGTTTAAACGCAACTCATTTTTTAACGCATTAACGCAACTTGCAATTTTTAGATGGTTGGGGGCTCAGTTTTAAAGTTAGAGTGAAGATACTGGTATCATATGAAACTAGAAAACCTAAGGAATGCATTGGTAAATAACGCTCCAAACTTACACTCTGTTATGATTGAGCATGTTTTTTTATTCTAAATGCAGTACCTGTGAGGGTTTCTGGACAATATTTGTCATTGTTTTATTGTATTAATTGATTTCCAATAATAAATATATACATACATTTGCATAAAGCAGCATATTTGCCCATTCACATGTTGATAAGAGTATTACATACTTGACAAATCTCCCATTAAGGTACATTTTGAACAGTTTTAAAATTGTGTGATTAATTTGCGATTAATCGCGATTAACTATGGATAATCATGCAATTAATTGTTATTAAATATTCCAATCGATTGACAGCCGTAGTAATGACACTACTAATAAAAGCATTATGAAAACTGGGGAGACATTTTAACCAAGCCGCAATAAAATCCCAGACAGTAGACACTTGTTTTATGCTCAGCACATCAGTAGAGAACATTTCCAACAAGCCAGCAAATCCAACTTGACATCTGCAGTATGTTCAGACACAGCAACAAATGGTGGAGTGGACGGATGGATGGACACACGGAGGCTACCTGTGCCTCGTCCACTGGGACCATTTGTCAATCACACGCCTAAATGAGTTTTGGTTCGTA
Organism: Helicolenus hilgendorfi; assembly: GCA_916700815.1. NCBI lineage: Eukaryota > Metazoa > Chordata > Actinopteri > Perciformes > Sebastidae > Helicolenus > Helicolenus hilgendorfi. The sequence continues at coordinate 15,711 of CAKALG010037319.1, read as the reverse complement.
AGCCTTTAAATGAGATCCGTCACCTTTCCGTGTTGTGTAAACAACCCAGCATGAAGATGAATATGTCATGAATATGTCACTGATTCTCAGAAGTCTTCAGTTCAAGCAGAGATAGTCCACAGCTCACGCTCAGTTGACACTACATCATGGTGCATTAAGTTGAGCGGCTGCACATCAGCAGCAACAAAGCACAAAAAAAAAAAATACCGTGTAAAAAACTGAATGTGACAGCTTGTTCTCAATACCGCTCAAGGCCCGCAAGATAATAAGACGCTGTTTCACAATGCCACTACCACACTGAGTTCACACTCTTGTTCAAACACCTCACATTAACTCACATTATTCCATCATCAGCGTTGACATTGTCGTCACTCAGCTTCCTCACTCAGCTTTGTGGGACTTGCTTAAGGACGGTGAAGCAGGCAGGGTGCACTTGAACTCAGGTGCTTCTCAAATTTTTAAAAGCTCCTTCACTCAGCTTCACAGAACTGCCTCACTCTGTGTAATAATTTCTGTTTATTTCCCTTTTTAATTGCCATGATGAAAGCTGCTACAACTAAATGGGGTCTTTATACAAATTTGACTTAATTATAACTAGGGCTGTCAAAGTTAACGCGATAATAACGCCTTAACGCAAATTCATTTTAACGCCACTAATTTCTTTAACGCATTAACACAATTTGTGATTGTTAGATTGTATCGGGTTCAAAAGCTAGAGTGAAGATACTGAATGAAACTAGAAAACCTAAGGAATCCATTGATAGCAACCATGTTGTCGCGAAAGAGGCTAAATAACGCTCCAAACTAGAGATACATTTTGGTGAAGAAAAACTGGCATGTCCATTTTCAAAGGGGTCCCTTGACCTCTGACCTAAAAATATGTGAATGAATATGGGTTTTATGGGTACCCACAAGTCTCCCCTTTACAGACATGCACACTTTATGATAATCACATGCAGTTTGGGGCAAGTCATAGTCAAGTCAGCACACTGACCAATAAATGACCGCAATAAATCACATTTAATTATTTTAATCAATTGACAATCCAAATCATAACACAATTCTTCAGCTGGTTTGTCCCATCTATTTACCTCAATGTTCAGTTTGATTTTTATAGTCTATAGGAAAGAATATCTCCTTTTTCAAGGTTAAAAACAAGAATGTATTACTGTGTAAATAATAAGGAAAAGAGATTAAAACTGATGCAAAGCTCAACACAATGTTACTGTACCTCATTGCCATCATGGGGAATCAGGCAATACAAAGCAATGCATACAATTTCTACTTGTATTTATTTTCCATATTTCTATTCTTTTATTTATTTCCATATCCTTTTAAATGCAAAGTTCTGTGTTTATGTAACCATTATATGAAGAAACAAAGACGCTATACATTGGTTTGTTGTTATGAACTTGAGACTTACATTTGCTGTCTATTCATGTTGTCTTTTGTGCTCTGTTCGGTAAACATACTGTGTACTCTGTGCCCAAAAGCCATAGGAGAGAGATGAAGTTGCCCAGCAGCTCTGTTGATGATAATTGCTCGGTCTTCTGATAAAACTTTTCCAACAAACACAAGTAATTGGTTTGCTGCGCTGTGCAAAAGCAAAATTATAAAGTCTGCTGCTAATCTATAGCTCATATGTCCTTGCATTGAACCTGACAGATTTATCAGCCTTTCAAATCTAAATCATGAGGACTGTCTAAAGGTAAAACATGTCATTAATTTGAGTTATCGGCCCTAATGACTGAAGTAGACGGGTCAGTAAGAACTACATATCCAACACATAAATCCACATGCTCAGCCTTTTTTTTATGGAAAGAGCAAACCTCTTCTCCTCAGCATGAATAAAAAAAATAATAAACTTGTAGCTTTCAAACTACTTCCGTCTCCATCTAACACAAGTCGACAAACAGCATGTCATCTGCATAAATGACAGAAGCGGTAACAAAGAGATGACTTTGGATTGACCTGTAGCACTTCCTTGGATAATCTTGTGTAAAGTGGTGAGACCTATTGCTCACCCAACATTCATCAAACTCCAATTAGCAGCGTCTCACATACATTTGAAGGACAAATGAATGATGTAATCCATATAATCCATAATCCTCCTCGATTTCATAATGTGGGACAACAGTTGGCCTGTATTTTCGGCTGTAATTGAAAAGACAAAATAAATCACTGAACTAGGTTAATGGCTTAACCAGATCAACACGAGTAGAGTCATTTTTAAGTTAAATACTTCATGCATACGCAAAGGGCATCAAATTAATATTTTAAAAACTTTGGTGGCTGGGGTTTTCTAAATGTTCCCAGCCTGTTAAATTTACAGCCAAAGTGGCTTTCAGATCAGAACAAACTGGTCACAGAGACGCTGGCTTGTTTCCCATCGGCAGGAAAATTGTACTCATATTTGCCTTCAAACACTTGATGTAGGAATGCTCAACACATGGTCCATACAACCCCGGCTCATAGATAATAAATAAATGGCCTGATGTCATCACCTCTTTTCCCATCGTCCTTGTTTACTTAAAAAAAATAAGCGGAAAACTGAACGGCACAAACTTTGAACTTCGGACAGATAGATATCTGAGCCGAGATGCTTTGTGGACCGCCGCTTTAGTGACTTTTGTGGAGTGTAAGAAAAACTGTTTTGTGGAGTCCAGAGAAATGTCTTTTGAACGCGGTGACCTTTGTGACACATCCAGTGCAGCGTTCCTTGTGTTTGAATGGATTTTAATTCTGTTGATTTCTGTTCTATAAAGGAGCAATTCTGATCCAGTGACTGAAATCCTTTTTATCTTTCAATCCCTTTTATCCTTTTGTCGTTCGGTTTCTTTTGATCTCAGAAACTCATTTCAGCTCAACCTCTGCTAGGCATTTGGACATTGACTGGTACTTAGAATAGCCCCTTGCGTCCTTTGTTTGTTGGAGGATATACAGTAAATTACCTCCAAAAGATGAGCAGCAAGCTGAAGACATCACTTGGCAAAGTGAGAGTTACTAAGAGACCATATTACATTTTGCTTTGGGCTGTTCTTGATTGGTTTAAGACATTTCTACAGTATAATTCAATAATGACAATGTTAGGTGTCTTTAAGAGACATTGCAGTGATATAAACTTCCACTTTCTTTCTGTGTAATATTTATAAATTTCTAAATTCTTGATGTTATCCACCAAGATTTTGATTTGTATTCTTTTTTTCCCTGTCCTGTTACAAAATATGACACATAATATAACACTGTAAACCAACTGCGTTTGCGTTGCCCTTAAACAAAAATGGATGTGTTGGGCCAATTAATTTTCTTTTCCCTAAAATACTTTTTTTTAGGAAACTTGGAAGGAGAAGGACAATGTCTCAACCAAAAAATATGGTCATGGTTTTCTATTAACAAGAAAATGGAGATTAAATTGTTTGTCATGCCTTTCAAGCCAAAAAGGCACTTAGCTACTGTCGTGGGTTTTTTAAAACGACATAAAAAATAAAGGGACATTGGCACCAAATGCAACAGAAACTAAGTGTATCACAGGAACCTCGCCAAAGAAGAAAGACATCTTTTAGCCTAATGATCATATCATTTGCTGTACCTGTGGCATTGACTGAACAGAAAACAAATCCAAACAAATTATGAAGTTACACATAAGACCAGGAGGTTTGTTTTACGGGTGATGGACTTCATCAGCTCGTGAGACCACGTTGACATCAGTCAATACTCAACATGTAACCACAAAGGTCCATATAGAATTCACCTGATACACCCCAGGCGTGAATCCTAGCATATGTTGTAAATGTAAACATTCACAACACAAACTTCTGATATATCAACTACATACTTTACATCAATCAATCCATCAATCAGTGCACTGAGTTAAATCCAGCTTTTGTTTCATCAGTCTCCACTGCTTTTCAAGCAATGGACAATAAAACAGGCAAGAAAGAGACTAAAACATTTAACAAGGGGAGATGACAGATTGAGGGTATGCATGTCGTGGTGTCAGGTTTGGTGGTGGCAGTGTGGTTAAGCATCTGCTCTCTGTCTGACCCAGTGACCTTGATCGAGAGAGGTAGGGAGAAACTCAGAGAGAGAGAGAGAGAGAGAGAGAGAGAGGGGCATAGGGTTGGGTGTGGGGGAAACAGACGGCTAGTATCAAAGATCAAAACGTTCACTGTTGTCCACTGCAACACCCTGCTGAGCTTTGTCTGCGAGCCGCATGCCGTCACCTCTGGGATATCTACGCATGCAAACTTAATTTCCCTGCACATCAGACAAAAGTTAGTTGGTACATGTCGATGAAATCTGATCTCATGGGAAGGCGTATACACTTTAAGGCTGTCACAAACGTCACTAAGGTAGCTGCAAAATAACTCAACAAAACTTTGGGACACAAATCCCGGTCTCGAACAACGGTCTCCTGGTTGAAATGTTGACATGTCATGCCAAAAGCAACGAAAGCGTTATTACACACAAAATGACTCACAAATTACCATTTCATTCATAAGCCATTTGGTGAGACCTGGCTGGTCAGTAACCATTTTAGTCCCACTTCCTATTTGCTGATATTTGCTGTGTTTCTCCTTTGTTTGTTCACAATTTGAAGTTTAAATCTCTTCGAGGCTGTGTGTCCACATGCAGAGGCCAAATTGGGGCCGATGAGTCCTTTTTATAGTATATGTGTGTGTATACGGTATATACTGTATACACACACACATTAACTGAGGCTGTAGCTGTCTTGGTTATCGTCTCTGCCTGCCCTGCAGAGGTGTCCTCCTTTCTGGAGCACGCTGGTGGCTACCCAAGCATGAAAGCTTTAGAAAACAGCAATTTTAGTGAAGAGTTGCGCTAAATACCGATGTAAAAATAGGACTTTTAGACTCTCAGTGCAAGTGTTTGGCTGCACGGTCTCTTTGGAGTAATTTGATTGCCAAGTATAAAGGACCAGTTCCCTTTCACTTCTAGTTATCTTGTAGAAAGCTGCGCCAAAATGAATCAGTGAGTGTTATATGGTGGTACAGAGTTCACTAATGTTATGACTGAGGGAAGAGGAGAGGAGAGGAGAGGAGAGATGTTAGGTAAGCAGGTGACAGCAGTAGCCTCCAGCTGTGAACTGAGTGCGCCCAGAAACAGCCTGACAGGGCCTGCTGGGGAAATGAGTCTTCTCTGGGAATGGAGCAGACAAGCACATGCGTGCACTTGCACACACACCTACAGAAATGCATCCTGTGCACAGAAAGACACACACACACACATAGAGACAGAATGAACAACAGTACGAAAAAGGCTCCCAAGGCGCAATGCTCAGACAGGAAATACATCACGGCTTAGGAAGGAAATGCATCACCTGCAGAGCTCTGAGATTCCTAGCCAATAAGACTATAGGAGAAAGTGAGCTTGTGTATGCATGCAAACACCAGCGAATGATTATAATGATGATAATCCAAATACTTCCTTGTTTGCAAAGATTTAGACATGTCGTGAGATGTCGTAAAAGAAAAAAATGTATTTAAGATCAGGGGACGGGGGATTTAATTTAACAGCACGATAAAACAATAGACTATCCTCATGAGCATAACAGCACAAGGTGATGAGCTAGTGAGACTGTGTGTGTGCGTTTGGATAGCGAAGTGTGTGTGATGTCTGCTGACAGCCATGTTTCTGTGGGCGTGGGGCACATGGGCATACCTGTCATCACACGCCAGGTCTAAACACATAAACACAAAAACACCTCCTGTTGCTCTGTTTTTCTCTCCCGTCCAATACCCCGGGGTGTCAGAAATTGAAAATATGATTTTCTCATATTGGAAAAAAAAACTAAATTAACATGTTTTGTTGTATGATGATTGTTAAATGCCCCCTATTGGATTGATTAAACCAATTATAGCACTTAATATATCTTAAAAAATACAACTTGAAACTATAATTGACAGTAATTAAAATGATTGGGACAGCAAAGACTAACGTTGGGTTAACAGAAGGCTAATTTGTCTCGCAAACTGACTAATCAAATTACGTTCATGCGTGTGTCTTGTGTGTTAATGTCTTTGTGTTAATGAGACTATTTTTTAACCACCACTGAATAAATATTCAAATTATTTTTTTCTCCCACAAAATGTAAGAATAACAGGAAAATCAAATAATCAAAAAATAACTGCTGTAGCTTAGTAATAAGTCCCTTAAGCCTCTATGTGTATTTGTTACTAACGCATGAACATCTCACTTAACAGATGTTTTCTCGCTCCTACACTGACACGAACTATGTGTTACATTCATTTTTGTTAAACAATTGCTGCATATTTTATAAATATGTCAAGCTGAGGCACCAAGAAAATCATCAGAGTACGTTTAAACAACATTTTTGTGATATTACAAGACAATAAATTGGTTTTAGGTATTTCAATTGCCTTTAAAACATTTTGTACGTCACATATTTTGTCGTTGTGCCTGTGTGTGTGTGTGTCTATGTTGCATTGCTAAGTGATGCACTGTACCAACAGCTGAATTTTAATGCTCACATGGTCACCATAGCAACAACCGTGTTCCAAAAAAATCTGATATCCATCACATCATTGCTACATTAGACAAAGACCTCGGAGTAAAATACGATATAACGAGCAGAGCAAGGAACCATTAAGTATTAGAGGTAGTGTCTGTTAACGTGTTTAATTACAGCAGATAAAGAAACAGAGCTTTGTTGAACTGTGTGATGATGGATCTCTAATAAGAGTGGAGCTAATGAAGAGTTCAATTACAATGATAGATTAAAAATCATATTCTAAACATGTTCAACGGGGATAGCACATCATTAGTGATGTCATTTATCAACGCTTTATATCATGTTCATGAATAAAGACTATGAATGCTGGTACACCATCTGCACATTATTACCTACAACAACGTGCATACGTCCATTCATTATGAACTCAGTTATCATTAGCATACCTGACAATATAATGTTACTGATGAATGATAACTTGTTAATCTAGATAATGTTCATGTTTAATATGTTTTTTCTAGTAGGAACAGTTGAAAGGTTTATGCAGTCTCTACTCTGACATTCAGTGTGAAAAGGCATTCAAAAGGTGTTTTCAAGTCATGTGTAAGCTGCATAGGCGCAGTTTGAACTTTAAGATCGGGGGTTCACAAAACAAATCTAGAGGGAATGTAATGTGTACGTCACAGAGAGGTCAAGCGTATTGGGATACAGTGTGTCGCCCACATATTACCCCGTGTCCTAACTGAATGTGACGCAAGCAAGCGTCATTGACATAAATCAGTTTGATTGCTTTGATTTCTATACTGGAATGTCCTCACTGGTCACGAGCGCCGCATCACTGCGCAGTGCGACGCCATTTGGAGCTGAACTTTTGTCGGACGCCCTGTTTCTATTCATTCCGGTTGCTCGCTTTGAAAGCGCCACAACGGACGAGGGCTGGCTGATTCATGAAGTTGAAATGAGATCTATCTACGATCTATACGACACCTCCTCATTTCACTACAAAAAACTAAATAAGTTGGCAGCAGGCTGGAGGGAGATCGCCTGAAGGTTTCCTACTTGCTGTTTTCTATATTGTAAGTCATTTCCAGCAAATATCACATTATAAAAACGTGATTTTAGTTTAAAAAGTAGCTATGTAGGAAGATAATGGGTATCATCCATCTTTTAAGTGGTTACGTCTCCCCTCTGATCTCGAGTGCAAAGCTGATAGGTACGTGATTTGTTTACATGACGTAACAGAAAATGCATATTTAACGGTGTGTGCATAGAGAACATCCAATGTTATAAGTAAATAAAAAGACCACAAAGCTATCTTCTTATCTTGTTGGTTTATCCTGTTGACACAACAACGTTGATATAATTCTTCATTACAGTAAATTATTAGTTGCTATTGTTGTTGTTGTTGTTGTTATAAGCTGTGTTATTATAAAAACATATAGCTATCCCTTCATGCATTTTTAGCTACGGCCACTAGGGGGTTCAGTGAGCCCCCTGAACCAACGCAAACTGCGCTTGTGGTAAACTGTTAAATGTGGCATTCCTAATCCTCTATGAAGACAATGCAATGCTATTTACGAATGATTTGCTCCTCATTAAAAGAACTGTTGGATCCCTTAAATTAAACTGTCAATAATGTGGAGTATAATTATTGAGGTTCATCATGTGCATTTAGTGTAGCTTTTGTTTGTTTGACTCATTTGACCATCTTTTTCCTTCACTAGCATGAGCAACCTAGAACGCAGTGAGGACACTGGCAGCCAAACTACTTAAATAGGTACGAATCAAAGGCAAAGTGACAGCAATGGCACAAAATGTATTCAGCTCAAGTTAATCTTAGGTTGCCGTGACATCGACATGATGTGGTCTGTGGAGCTTTTGTGATGAACACAGCCTGCTTTCACTGCGATAATCAACAACCTTTTCTATCTCTTTATATTCTGCATTATTCGTGTCGTTTCAGTCCAGTGGGTGTGTTGGTCTTGTAGCAATTTCTTGTCAGCTGCTGCATGTATTTTCCCCCAGAGAGCACACGGTCATTAAGGGCATCAGTATCTACCCTCAAGGGCAGTCTGACAGGGACAGACCGGCTGTCACCAGGGATCGAACCTTTGACCGACGCTTGAGTTTACGTGCCCATCTATCTATATAGAAGCATTCCTATAGACGCTATGTTAAACCCAAGCTTACATCTTAGATAAAATAGCCCCTCATACAGTATACTGGCCCTGTTTTCTGTTTCTTTACATAGATTAAACACCTCACACATGCACACGCACACGCACACGCACACGCACACACACACACACACACACACACACACACACACACACACACACACACACACACACAAGGAGCACCAGCTGGATATGAGACTGTCTGTCTTTGTTAATTTCTCATCCGCCTTTCCTGTAACGCATCAGAGACAGTCTGTGTATGTGTGTGTGTGTGTGTGTTGTGTGTGTGTGTGCGTGTTTGTGTGTTTGCGGTCACAACCTCAGGGTAACACATGCTATCTTTATGTGCCCAGCATATTTTTGTGTAGTTATTGGCGTGTGTGTGTGATTGTGTGTGTGCGCCCAATCAACATGTTCACGTCATGTCTACTTCTAATCATTTTTGAAATAATGAAGAGGCTATGGAAGACTGACAGATCGTGTACGCGTGAAAGCACGTGTGTGTCTGAGTATGAGTGAGTGTGTGCAAGTGTATGTGTGTGTGTGTGTCTGTGAGTACGTACAAACAGCCTGTGTTCTTCAGAAACCTCATACATCTCTCAAAAGTCACAGTTGATTTTCCCAATTTGACGGGCCTTTAATCAGAGCCTTGTTTCATATTTGGAATGCTTCATAGCGATTTAAGCAATGCATCTGATTTGTGTATGCGTGCGTATATTTGCATTTAGTAGAATCTTGGATGAAATACACAATTATAATAAAGTTTCAGTGACAAAATACATTAGAGACACATTAAAAAGATATACTTCCTGGAATTCCATCATGTTTTACAGTTAGTCCGTGGCAGAGCCATCTTTGCTGATGGCTCCTGCAGGACGCCCCTGTGTCTTTGCATTCAATTATGATGAATTATGCTTATACTTATTACCCTCGTGACACCAGCCTGTAAATGCACATTTGCACTAGACCTTGGAGGAAAAGCGCAATTGTATATAAAAAGCTGTAATGGATCCACGGGGCCCGGGAACAGCTGGAACGGCTCACTGGAGTGCAGTCTCTCTTTAGTCCAATTTGCACGGCAAAATTATCACTTCTTTCAATTTAGCAGCCCGCTCAATATGTGCAAGCTGGCATCTCGAAAAAAAATCATAGCAGGCAACAAATGTGAAACACGCGAGTAGATTTGGCTCTCCAGCAATTTAAAAACACATCATTCGGATGCCAATCTGTGTGCAGGAATTAAATGTGCGCCCTGTTTGTTGGCTAAGAGAGAAAATACACATGAGAGATCATCAGAGCTGTACCCCGCGAGTACCTTCCTATTACAATCAACACTTATAACAAATTCACTAAGGACGGGGGCTGGAGGCAGGAGAGGGGAGAGAGGAGAGGAGAGGCAAGACTAATGGAGGAAAGAAAAGAGGAGAAGGAGACGGCAGATGTGGGATGTGAGAAAGGAGGTGATTACAAATTCACCATGGGCGAATGTTGGTGGGAGGAGGCAGGAGAGAAGAAGAATGGGCGATTAAGGGTGGAGGAAGATGGATGGAGAGGAAAAAAAAGCGAGTATGGAGCAGCCTAATATCAAGAATATGAATATACGCAGCAAAACACCTACACGCTCATTACTCAACAGTGGAGTTCCCAGTACAGCCACTGTAGTAACACCACAGTGCAAGGATTTTCAATCCAATGAAAAAAGTGAGAAAAGGAGTACAGGGAGTACAAAGTAGATCGAAGAAGGCACAGAGGGAGAAACCTAACTGAAATTGCAATGCCCTCTAATGTTGGAAAATATCAAAGGCTTCATATTCTTTAAGAAATATGAAGCAACACACACGCACACGCACACACACACGCACACACACTTGCTCCTATAGGGTAAAGGGCCACCTCTATCTCAGAAATTACATTCATAGATAACTGTTTTGCATTAAGAAAACCAGCTTTATGAATGTTGCCCAGATCACCGTCAGACAAAACCATCATATTGAAAATATCAGAAAACCACTTTCCGAGGAAAGGAAAGGAATGGAAAGGTTATAGAGGAGAGGAAAGGAAAGGAAAGGAGAAGAAAGGAAAGGTGAGGAGAGGTTGTAGAAGAGAGGAAAGAAAAGGAAAGGAAAGGAAAGGAAGGGAAGCAAAAGAAAAGGAAAGGAAAGGAAAGGTTATAGAGGAGAGGAAAGGAAAGGAGAGGAAAGGAAAGGAAAGGAAAATAAACGAAAGGACAGAAAAGGAAAGGTGAGGAGGGGCTGTACAGGAGAGGAAAGAAATGGAAAGGAAAGGAAAGGAAAGGACAGGAAAGGAGGTGAAATAGCAAGAAAAAACAAGTAATTACAGATTCACTGTATGGAGGTTGGAAATGTAGGCGAGGATTAGGTGAATGAAAGTCAAGAGGGACAGATGAGTAATGTAGTTGAGGATGCAACCGTATAAAATGAATAAAATGCATATATATTATGCCTTACTCTTGCCCCCTTCCCCTCTTTCTCAGCCTCACCTCCCCCCCATATTCCCTCCCTTTCTCTCCATCTCTTCCTCAGTAAGTCAAAAGTATTTATATGATCAAGAGGCTGACTCTGCGACAGACACATCTCGCTCCCTGAGACAGCAGCCATAAGCCAGAGGATTAAATGTGTGTTAGAGAGTCTGTGTTGCGCTAATGTTCAGCGTGAGAGTGCTCGTCTGCCTCGGTGTGTGTACACCGTGTACTAATAGTCAGAATGCTGGTGTGTGTGTGTGTGTGTGTGTGAATTCAACACAAAGAGATGTTATGCTCCTGTGCTTGTCAGTGCAGGCATGATTTATTTTTTGGCCTCCGAGCTCTTCAATAAACCTCATTATTAATTGTACGTACTGTAGAATATCAATCGATAATTGACAGCAAGAGAATGATCACCCAACCAGTAACTAACACAGGTAAATGATTAGCAGTTGAGTATTAATGGACAACATCAATCAATGGCTTATAATCAACATGAGAGTTGTAGTCCGCACCAATCAATCTCAAATATCCAGTGACGGGTTATAAAACCTGGCTGGAGGACCGTTTCACTGCGCACTGATGACCGGCATTAAATTACTAGACGCTACCAAGGGATGACTGATAAATTTCAATTTAGCCATGTTGCAAGAACAAAGCACTACATTTCCATGGCTCGTCAATAGAAATTAAATTAGCTATTTTTAGCCCTGTGGTTTAATTACTGGGTCACATGCTGGAGACTAGCCTTAAACCTGCTGTAGGCAGAACATTGTTGGCATCATTGGGCAAAAAATCCATAATAACCTTTCAGCATATTGTAATTCAAGTGTTCCGAGAGGAAACTAGACTTCTGAACCTCCTCATGGCTCTGTTTTCAGAGCGATTCAAATATCTAGGCTGTGACGGGAGACTTTGACCAATCACAGGTCATTTCAGAGAGAGTGCATTCCTATTGGCTGTTCATTCAACGGAGGCATCTGTCAATCACTCGCAAACTCCGATCAAATGGTCTAACTAGGCAGCACTGATCAAATATGTATCAATATTCTGTTACTGTAATGCCTATTTCTTGCCTCAAATGTTTTCAGAAACATCTCCAAAAATGAAAAATGTAAAATGAGAAAGTGTGCTCCGGCTGGTGGGCGGTGCTCGGTATTTCCTCAACTGTTCGCAACATGGCTGCCACAAACTTTCTCATTTTATAGCTAAACAGTACACTACAAGGTGTTTCTGAAAACATTTGATGTGAGAAATAGTTATTACAGTAACAGAATATTGATTCATATTTGATCAGCGCTGCCTAGTTTCATCGTTTGATCAGAGTTTGTGAGTGATTGACAGCTGCTCAGAGACGGCTAGGCTCCAGCTCAGCTCTGATTGCTTGTTTTCTTCCGGTCTGTGAAATCTTGCAGATGCCATTAGGAGCACCGGAGGACGCAGAGGCACATGTTTTTTTTCAGATTACCTGTCTCATGCACTACTGTCAGGATATACGTTTTATAAAAATAACTTTTTGTAATCATATTTGCTCCAATTCTACCCACTGCTGCTTTAAGTAGAACCGGTTCTAATTTCTCACCCCACCGATGACCAGAAATAGATTACCCTGCTAGATAATTAGTGCTCGATGATTGATCAGTGTTAGCCGTTTTGATTGAGCGCTGATGAAATCCATACTGTCAGTAAAAACCCGTGATAAGGTTAATCTTAGAAGCGGTGTTGAAAAGAAGCTCAAACACGGATCTGCTGCAAAGGTGCAGGTTGCTGAGGTTGGACTCGGCTCCTCGGTTTGATCCTGACAGGCTGAATGTAGCCCAGAATACATTTAAGAGCCGGGGAGACGGTGAAAAATGTGTGTGGGTTTTGTCTTGTGTGCATGTGCGCACATGTGCGATTGAGTATGTTTGGTGAGTAAATTAAGCCTCTGGAGCCACAGGACAAATCTGACAGACGAAAAGAGAAGAGTGGGAGCCCAGAGGAGAGATGAGAAGCACAGAAGAAGTGCTGAGCGGAGGAGAGGGGAAACAGAGGGGCAGGGGACAGGAGAAAGAGGAGAAGGAGGAGGAGGAGAGGTGGAGTTAAGCTGAGCGGAGCGGCGGGGAGGAGAGCAGATGAAACAGACACTAGGGGATCAGGAGGGGAGGGAGAGCAGAGGACATGTACAGCAATTTTCAGCATCTGACTTAGAGGGGGAACTTCATTTGAGGTTTTTTGACATAAACTTTAAGGCATTCAAAAATATACAAAAAGAGTTTTATAATAACGTGTCAGATCAGACAGGGTCCAAAGCAAGCTGGCGTGTTGAAACCTTTATTCACAAGATTGTCCTCCTGACCTCATTTTAACACGCCGAGACTTCGTGGAACTCCTCAATTAAAACCCATCCCGACAAAGAGACGCTACTACTTTGCAAACGGCGCTGTGTCTCGGTGTTAAAAATGTGTTAAGCGAGTTTGAGGAATTTTTTTTTTGTCCACTGTCTACAGCAGCGTGCGAATCCATTACTGCTATTTCATTACTTTACCTTTTCAGATTGGTTTTTAGAATAGAATTGCGGGCCCGTACAATGATTGGTTACCTGCCAAAGGAGCCGGTAGAGGAGACTAATTCGCCAGCCACCAGCCAAAATGTAACAGCGTTTTGGCTGCTGGCTGGTTTTAATTTTCCAGCCTCTTTTTAAAGCCTTGGTGCCCAAAATGTCAGCATGGATCAGGGGGACATTTAATTACACATCTATTTACCTCTCCTTTCAGCCTTGGTGCTTTTTAAAAAAAAAAAAATGTTTATGTGCTTGTTTGCTTTTCCAACTTACACATCTACTTTTTGACATTCTATTAATCTTAATGGGAATTTGACTAAACCTATTCTTCAGTCATCCTCCACATTTATATACCAGGAGAAAGTATCTGATACAACGAGGTCTCTCATAGCCTCATGAGGAGATCACTGCCAAGATCTGGACCCCAAAGGGTTTGAAAGTAGATCTTTTGTGCCCGAGGTACTCCCACCTTTCTTGTGTTTGTTCGACAGCCTGCTCATCTGTCCATCAGAGTGAACCATGAAAAAAAACCTTTCCAAAAAGGTTATAAAAAGGCTGGAGATTCCTGTTTTTTAGAGTCAAAATACAACAGTGATGGTGCAAAGCCAAGTGTCTAGACGTAGAAATCCATTTTATTTCTGCTCCGTCAGCCTACACATGATCGCCCTACACTGAAGCATCATGCAGACTTTACAATGACAATGACAAATGGTTCTCGATAGCTTCCACAGTAGTCAGTTTTGTGAGGTTTCTATTGTCTTCTTGTACAATTTACAAACACAAACTCCACCTTTCTGCTCACCACATCTCAACCCACGCTCTTTGACAAAATCAACGATGCTTGGTGATGTCAGAAGCTAGTTAGAAACCCAGTCTTGCTTGTGTCTCTAAACTTGGTCCGTCTCTTTCCATCGTCTTTTTCTCACTCAACTCTTATCTCCTTTCCTTCTTCCTCTCCTCCTGCTGCCTCACTTCCTCATAAGCCCATTGTCAGTCTCTCAATCTCTTCCTCCCTATCCATCTTCAGCCTCCTCCTCTCCCTTCCTCTTCCTCAAGATACGGTGATGAATAGTTTCCATACCACTGAAGCCTCACCTGATGCAGCAATGGGTGTGTTTGCATGAGTGTATATATCTGTGTGTGTGTGTGCTCAAATGTGTGTCCATACTGCATTTTTGAGCGAGATCAGAGACCAAACTAAAAATGGAAAGCAGAGGAAGACCAAGATGCAGACAGACTAAGAGAGAGTGTGCTATACTGTGAATATTTTAACATTTTATTTCACCCAAGAAGGAGGGAGAAGGGGAGCTAGAGAAAGAGAGAGAGAGACAGAGAGAGAGAGAGAGAGAGAGAGAGAGAGAGAGACAGGGGGGACAAAGTAAGAAAGTGTGTGTGTGTGAGAGAGAGAGAAAGGAGGAGATGCCACCATTATATAACATATTTTTAACTGAGATACTGTAGAAAATGAAGAAATGGGTATAAAATGCTGTGTAAGGCTCCGGCCTCATCACTATAAACAACTCACGTTCACACTCACACACACACATACACACACACACACTTTGGTATAAGCAGCTCACGTTCACTGCCACAGCCCAAGAGCTACCGCAAGAATATTTATTGGCTACCAGCTCAATGGCTGTATTGAAGAGGAGGATGGAGAGAGAGAGGAGGAGAGAGAGGAGAGAGAGAGGAGAAGAGGAGAGAGAGAGAGAGCAAACTGAAGCAAGCAGAAAATGAGGAAAGGGGGAAAGAGGCTGTTGCCGGTTCTCTCTCTCTCTCTCTCTCTCTCTCCATCCTCCCTGTAAGCCAATTTCTATTTCTCCTCTTTCCTCCGCAACACATCCACGCACCTCACGCACACACATACACCTCACAGACACCCTCACGCGCACGCAGACACCCCTCACACACACTCCTCTTCACCCCACTTGCGCGCACAGAGGAAGAAGAAGAAGCAGCATCTTCCCTGATGACTGCAGGAGAGAGGGGGAGAAAAAAAGTCTCACCCATGAGT
>CAKALG010037314.1:0-14189 GCA_916700815.1 Helicolenus hilgendorfi | reverse complement strand
CTCTGTGATTGGCTGAACGCAGACACTCCTCGGTGATGACGCGTCCACACCACACGCCCCCTTTACACTGACGAAGCGTCACATGTCCTTCAAGTAGATGATAGTAATCAAATCATCCAGGACACCTGATGTCCATGATGTCCCTGCACCACTGTCTGTCTGTAGTTCTCATTAGTATAGTATAAGGGGTCGGCAACCTTTACAATCAAAAGAGCCATTTTAGGCAGAGAAAAAAAAAATCTGTCTGGAGCAGCAAAAACATTTGAGCATTGTGATGAAGGTAACACAGTTTATAGTCTAAGTATATATATATATAAGTATAATACAGTGAGGGCCAAAGTGCAAATGTACTACGGAGTATTAAGGTCACATTTAGGGAAAAAAATCTGAGATTACCAGAATAAAGTCATAACTTTACAAGAAAAAAAGTTGTAATATTACGAGAATAAAGTGACTTTATTCTCATAATATTACGACTTGTCAGTGTTATTTCATTATCATATTACTGGATCATTATTATTATTTATGCATTAACAGTTACAGTTAAGCAGTACTATGTCCCTGTTGCCATAAAATAATGCAATTAGTTAGGAGAGCTACCTTTTGAAGCCAGCTTGCAACCTCAGCACACAGCATTTTTTACCTATTTATTTAACCTTAACGTTATCGTCTCTGACCGGGTGCCGGTGTCTCCCTCCGGCCGCGGTCAGTAGACTGAGGCAGGAAAAGCCAGCACTAGGATCAGCATTGATTCATGGAGAGACCTGCGTCTGGTCAGCTAACATTACTGCCAAGCAGGTGAAATATAGAGTGGTATTGTAGTTTTAGCTGATGTGTGTCGCCTCACTGTTTTGACAGAGGCTCGCTCACATTCACGTAGCGCGTGCACACGGGCGAACACGAGCAACAAGACGCTGACTTTCGTTGACTTAACGGCCACAGGTGTCGCTGTTTCTGATTCTTACAAACAGTCCCTTTAATAGTTTCTATTGGTGTATTGTGTTTTTATGTAAATGTGTTTTAATGTGTCCTGTCTGGGTGTGATACAGTATGTTATGTTTTAATGTTTCATTTTCAATAGCAGATTTTACACATGCACCCAAAATCAAATGTCTCCCTTTTGCACACAAAAAGTAGACAATAAAGTATTTTATATTCTATTTTATTGTAATATATAAAACTGCTCATATGTTCATATGTAAACTTCTGATCTAAATGTGATGGAGTAAAAAGTACAATATTTACCTCTGAAAAGTAGAAGTATAAAGTAGCATACAATTGTACTTACAAACAGTACTTCAGTAATGTATTCAGTTACTTTCCACCACTGGTAGCACTATAAATATTCACATTATACTCTTCACTGTCAGTGTGCTATAATATTTGCATGGTAGACTGTTAAAGTGTTACAGCTTATTATACTTAACTTACTTACTTTAAGTCAATCTCCATCATTAGTGAGTGAACATTATAGCATGACGTTAAAAAACTTTATCTGAAGGGGAGATCAGATTTGATAGTGTCATGATATCACTAATTACCCCTAGTATTTGGTTACAACTCTTTCATGCTTATATCTTATTCTTTCTCATACTTTCTTTTGCTTTTCTTGCACTTACACACATGCACACACACACACACACACACACACACACACACACACACACACACACACACACACACACACACACACACACACACACACACACACACACTCCTCCCCCACTCTTCCCTCTTCCACTTTGCTGAACAGTCTACAAAGATACAGCAGTAGGAGGTAGGAGGACTGGTGCTAAATCCAGACACGTGATATACAGTATCCAGCCCCCTCATGCTTATTTCTCCCTTAATATCCCTTCATTTCCCCTTCTCTGCTCTGTGCAAACTCCCCCCACACATCTCAGTCAGCTGGCTTTAACTCGTTCCTCACCAAGAAGAGCTCTTAGTCTTTCCACTTTAGCTTGATGGATACGCTCCTTTCATTCAGTTATCCCAACAAAACACACACTCACTAATATGTTTTTGCAGTGTGCATGCATAAGCGCACTGGTCCCTTCAGATACTTTTAACCCTTATTCCTACTGGTTCCCTGAGGGCTTTGTAAATCAATAAAAAGGCTCATGGATGCACCTTTTCAGCTGGGGTGTACTCAGCATTATGGACAGTAATCCTGACCACCCCTCACCCCATCGGAGACACACAAGTAACAAACACACTGCCCCACATTTCAACCTCCAATGCTTGCAGGAAAGGAGAAAAGGCTATTTGCGCAACTGAATAGAATTGACTTTATTTCAATTTCCTTTCCTTTTGACGTGTATACCTTACAAAAGAGTTTGCACATGTGCAAGCGAGAATATTTTCTCAACTCTTTTCTTGAAAGTACAGCGGCCCTGCCCCCTCTGCAGTATCTCTCTCTAGGCCAGATCCTCCCTGTCCTCCCCCATATCCCAAAACAATACGCTGGGGGCCCCTGCTCCCACAGACCTGGAGGAACATGTGTTTTATTTTTAGAGCTCACTCCCTCAGCCCACGCTAGTAAAGTGAAAAAAGCCCTCCCTCCATATATGGTTTCTGAAAGAGCTGAAGTCAGTACAAAAAGCATAGCAGCAGCTTAATCCTCAAAAAGAAGCAGAAGCCATTACCTAAATCTCTGCAACTGCCTTTTTTTTATCATTTAGTGAGAAAAGAAACTACAATGATATTCTCCTAGTTCTCTCTTATAAACTCTCCTATAAAGTATCTTTCACAGTCTTTCTCTAACCCCCTTCTCTGTCCTTCTCTTCCCCTCTTTCCAGGAGATGACACATGATTCTCCATTAACACACACACACATTTGGATACACGCAAGATAACCTGATACAGTGCGTCAGGTTGAGGCACCAGATCAGGAAAAGGGCAAATGATTTGGTTGGCTTCCCAGTGTGAACACAAGCCAGAGGAGAGAGAAGTGTGAATCAGGAATAAAAGAGTAGTTATTGAAGGCTTATAACATGATAGGATGTTGATGCTGGATGTGGTGGAGTGTGAAATTTGCTCAGATATCTCCAACAACAAGAAATAAGGAAAGGGAATAAGGTTATATTTCTTCTTTAAAGGTCCAGTGTGTATATAGGATATAGCGATGAGGTGAGGAGATTGCAACCAACTGAAGCTTCTCCCGTGTGCCAAGCGTGTTGGAGAGCTACAGTGGCTGATGCGAAAATGCGAATGGCCATCTCTAGAGCCAGTTGAAGCAGAGCCAGTGCGTAGAGTGTGTGTTTACGTGGGAAGTGAGTGGTGAAGCAAGAGAGGGCGAGCGGCGGCGACGACGACGGGAGAAAGTAACGTTTTCGACTCTGGCCCAAGCAGGAAAAGTTAACAGAGTTTGGTTTGTTCGTTCTGGGCTACTGTAGACACATGGCGGTGCAACATTACGGACTCCTTGGAGAGGACCCGCTTCCTACGTAGATATAAAGGGCTCATTCTAAGGTAACGCAAACACAATGATTCTTATTATCAGGTGATTATACACTAAAGAATACATACTTATTAATATCATACTCCATTTCTAACAATACAACTCCCTAATTGTTACACACGGGTCCTTTAAAGGTACAGTGTGTAGGATTTGGCGGCATCTAGTTGTGTGTTTGCAGATTGCAACCAACCGAATACCCCTCCGCACACTCCTCCCTTTGCAAGACTGCGGTAACGTGGTTACACCGTTCGGCTCGCTCAGAGGCCATCCTTACCATAATAAGGATACCTGGTGGTACCACGATTTTACACTCTGCTGCTTATGTTACTGCTTTTTCAAAAGTGTGTCAGAGAACTACGATGGCCTTCAGGTGAAGTAAAAGCTTGAAAGGCCCTCTCTAGAGCCAGAGTTTAGTTTGTCTGTTCTATGCTACTGTAGAAACATGGAGGAGCAACATGGCTCATTCTATGCTAACAAAAACATAACAATTCTTATTTTCAGGTGATTATACAGTAATGAAAACATAGTTATGAATATTACATTCCATTTCTGCCAATAGATCCCCCGAAATGTTACACACTGTGCCTATAAAGAAGTTGACATTACTCTTGCTCACATCTACTGTGGTGTTAATAAAACTTTTTCCTTCATCTTCTCTTTTTTATTTCTGGCTGGTCCCACCCACATCCTGCCTGCCACTCCTCACGACACCGCTTGTTGAAATTGGCGTGTGGGGTTTCCAACGGAGACGCAGAGTAGACACAAGTCGCACATGTCAAGTTGATCGGAGACAGAGCAGAGCAGTGCACTGTTCCCTCCATCCTCCCTCTCTGTGTCTCTCACTCTTTCCCCTTTGAGTTTGTTCCTGCAGGATCCTGTTTCACTGCAGCCCGCATCGCAGCCACACTCTCATGTTGGTGAACCAGATTGATTGTCAACAGAAAGGGATGTGAAATGGAGCTCCTTGCATGGTTCACATTTTGGTGGCTGCATGTTTTTCTTTCACGTGTTCTCTGGGTGATGATTGATCAGATCTTTTGATGTGTTTGAGGCATACTGTGATATTTCTGCTTTTGAGGTTCTATTTGAAACGTCCAATGTGGTCTGCAGGCACATATAGAAATCAATAAGAAGCTCTGTGTCTGTTCCAGACAGCTGCTCTGTCTTTGGTGATCTACACAAGTTTCTCTTCAGAAGACTGGTCCAAGGTCAGAGTTTATCTGACAACCCCAAACTAAGGATTTAGGATAGGAGCTGACCCCCAGTGACCTCTCACCCAAGAGTCAGACAGGATTTCCTCCCCGCTGTGTCCAGCATTGAACTTAACCCTCATCCTGCCATGCCACCACCCCCTCCACCACCAGCCTAGTGTGTTTAGGTCCAGCAGAGATTTAGGCTATGGGTTAGTGAACAGAGGACTGCTGTTTGACGGCTGTTGGCCCGTGTAATGGGATAGGGCTGCTGTGGAGCCCTTTAACTACTGCACCACTTGACCTGAAGTTCCCACTGTGAAATATCCAGCTGTGCATGTGGATCGTTTGTGACAGACGGGCTTTATATGCGGAAAATGGGATGAAGTGATGATGGAAGATTCATTGAATTAAATGAATGATAAGGAAATTGGAAAGATCTGCTTTCCACACGCCCTGCCACAGAGTCGTTACAGGCTTAATAAAAAGAGAGGAAGTGGGATTGTTAGGCACGCAGCTGAGTTCCCATCGATACCATGTCCAGTACCTTCTGTCTTCCTGTCCCACTGTGCTTCAGGAACAGTGTTTACCAGCATCAGGGACACCGCAGGGAGGTGTTTCCAACCCCGGCTGTGGGCACATCTGTTCCTGGGGACCGTGTGGCACACAGGCTTGTGTCAAGGAAAGGCCAGGCAGGAGAAAACATTCCCAGCTTCAACTTCTGACCCTCTCGCCCCAGTTAACCCCTCGCATTCCCCCTTTCCCCTCCTCGCCTGGCTTCATTACAGTAACCCTTAACGCTCCAGACTCTGGTACGCTGGCTCAGCCTGTCAACACATAAAAACTGACTGCATAACTTGTGCAACGGATGAATAATTGTGTTGGAAGAAGGCATCTCAGGTTTTAAGAGACTGAGTGATATTCTATACCTGAGGCATCTGCCTTGGGCACCATTAGCCTACGGATCCAATATTGACCGCATATTATAGCACATAGCTATTTTTCTACTACAGTGTGGAAAACAACACAAGGAGTGACCATCCTTGCAAGTGATTTGTTTAAGAAAAGTCCTGATAGTTTGTTTAATAGGGGTGTAAGAAAATATCGAAACACATGAGTATCGCGAAGTCATGTTTTGCGATTCTGTATGGATTCTCCATTCAAAATGGGTTTTTAATTAACCTCTTAAAAATCCGACTGTCCCTATTCTGGTGCTATTCTGTCTTTTGGAGGTTATAGCGGGCTATTTTTTTAAAGCTTGAGTGAAGCTAAGGAATCCATTGGTACCAACAATGTCATACTGGCATGTCGCGAAGGAGGCTAAATAACGCTCCAAATTTATGCTAAATTTTGGCAAGGAAAAACTGCCATGGCAATTTTCAAAGGTACCTTGACCTCTGACCTCAAAATATGTGAATGTAAATGGCTTCTATGGGTACCCACGAGTCGCCCCTTTACAGACATACCCACTTTATGATAATCCCATGCAGTTTTGGGCAAAAAAAATGCAGCTTTTTGAATGCAGTACAAATGTGTTATTTTCATCTATTCTAAGATGGTGTCCCTAAACAGTCTTGGAATTACATAAACTGGGTATGACTGTAAAGCTGAGACTCTTGTGGATCCAATGAGCCCAATTGTATTCATGTGAGATGATGTTAGTCCCCATAGTAGCCATTTCACATAGTGACTGTTTTTATTCAGGTGTATGTGGGCAGCAACATGCAACTGTCAAAGAAACACCTATATGATGATATGACTCTTTAAAAAGATTTACGCCTACAAGCATTTGGATATGCCAGGACCAGCATTCATGCTATCCATTACATTCATGTAGTTACATAATTCAGTTTTTCATAGCTTCATGGAATTTATGCAGACATTCCTCAACACGGGGAAAAATGAAAATAAGAGGAGTCACAATACCAGAAGCCTTGTTATCTGTAACCGTCATCAAATGCCAAGTGAGGAGGAGTTACTGGAGTCAGTGAGGCAGAGAGAAAGATGAGGGAATTGATAGCAATGGATAGTCAGCCGGAGCGGATAAAAAGCCAGGAGAGCTGAGACTAAAACCAGCAGAGACACAACAACTGACAAGGCAAACAAACAGCAGAAATATGCCCTGATGTTGTCTGGTATTTTCAAATCAAACAGGAAATAAAAAAACAGATAGGGTTCCCCTACATGCTCAACGCATGCTATTTCTAGTTAAAGATTTCTAAAAGGTAGTGAGCAATCAAGTTAGCTCATCCTTATTCCTGTAAATTTCCCTTGAGGCAGTTCAACTTAGAACAATTTACAATTAACTTGTGGTGTTTGGGATGGTTAATGGTTGTGGTACTGTGGGTTTTAAAGTTGAGCGTTAGTGCAAGGGAGAAGATAACTTATTGACAGTTAGGGAGGCCGGGCAGAGAGCCAAAGTCCTTGGGCTATTTTTAGGATGTCGACTGTGTGAAAGAGCGCTGAATGCAGAATTGATGACACATTGCCAAAATCTGAACCTGTGCCGGATGAGTGGTGTCTGCATGCACTTGCATTTATACATGTGCATATCTTTTGCACAGAAGCACATGCAGAGCTAAGAATGCAGAACTGAGTGGGTGTATCTTTGCAAATTAACGACGGAGTTTGTGTATTGGTGGTCTCCATGGAGAACATACTGAAAGATAGACGTGTCAAAAGGATTTGTAGAATCATTGGAAACGGTCTGCTGTTTGCGAGGGAGTCTTGCCGTGTGCGTCTGCGCTCGGTCTCGCTCTTGTTTCCTGTGTTTAGATATCAGCCTTGAGAGTGGCTCTTAGCAGTACAAGCAGTATAATTACTGAATATGGAAAAAGTGCCCACTGCTTTACCTCAGTCTGGGCAGCAGAGCAACTGAGTAAGCTTCAATTCCTTTGGTCCAATTTGCGAGTATGTATCTGGGTGTCTTTACAGGGAATCCCACCCCAAAACATAATTGCGCACTCCTGTGATCTTCCACACTTAAAAACATTATTGTATACGGGAAGTCTCTGAGCAAGAATCAAGAAAACCAAGGCGCCAGCGGCAATGAATGGGAAAGCTAATCTTCTGAATGATAACTTATCTTGTTTGAATTTTTTTACACTTCAATTAGTTTGGTTCAAAAGTACAAAAAAAGATCTGGCATTTATATCAGCAGGAAATCATCAAACATAATGTGACACTGCACACAATGGAAGGCTGCTATTCATAGTCAATAGGTTGGCTTGAGAGACTATAAAAGAGATGGAGTCTTCGAGGTATTTGACCTTTATAGTTTAGTTCAAAGTAGAGAAAGACAGGATGGACAAGGAGAGAGGGGATTTTAGGCTGGTTTTACAAGTGAATATTATGCATATAAGCACAATTTATCAGTACCAAGTTTGTGTTTATTGTTTGGATAGTATTATTTGCTGGAGTTCAGTGAGGAATATATATCAATGTAATGTTGGGGAATATTGTTAATATTTCATTCCTCTATATTTGACCACTGAATTTGTGTTGTCAATCATCCTGCGTGGCTTCCGCACAATTCCGTAGAATTTTATTTTGAAGTGAATTTTATCGTGAAATGTTCAGTTGAGTAAATAAACGAGTGAACGGTAAATGTGGTTATTGACAGAAAGTAAGTTAAGTAAAGATAAAAACAATGACGACTAAAGATAGCCACAACAATGTACTCTAGCATTGCAGTTCATGGCCTTTTTTAAATGAATGTTCAAATGATTTTTGCATTAAAGGTGATGTAAACATTCCTCTATATTTATTGAACTGTTAATATCTCACATTAGCCCACACACTGCACTGCACAAATGCCTTCTTTTGGTGATCTACTATGTGAATAGGTGATAAAACCTAATACTGGGTGTAGCAGGACCCTACTGACCCACATTTATGGTGCTTATAGAGAACGATAACGGATATTTAATGGTCTGATACATGCTTTTTCCCCCTTTGAATCCTCTGTTATTGACTAAAAGGTAACAACTGGGGCCGTGATAGACAAAAATAGAAACATTGTTCTGCCTTCTAGATGAATCAGCGATTTGATCTCAGATAACTACGTCAGTCATGCAGACTAAAGAGACATCATCACAGCATGTCAACAAAGTTAGTTTAATCTGGGTGTGTTTAGGAAAGTGTATGCTACTATATAAACTGTGTATGTGTGCGTCTTGACTGTGTGTTGTCTCGTGTTTTCTGATCCAGGCGGTTGCTAGGCGCTGTGACCTCTGAGAGCAACATTCATGGATGCAGAGGGTGAACCCTGCAAGGAGCAGCAGGGCTGTATTTTATTTCTGAACCCTCCCCCATACCTCCTACCCCAAACACACATCCTCACTCACACACTGTATACCACAAACTCCCCATGGGCTTGGCCCTGTGGATATAGGCTTGTTCACCAACGGTTCATCATCAGGCACAATATGCACTCCCACCACAGCTAATGATCTCTCTTTCTCTTTTTGACCAGAGGAAGCAGAGGACACAAACTAAAGCTAGGTTTCCACAAAAAGTTCCCAGGACTTTTAGTAGTTTCAACTAAACTAAAAGGTTCCTTCCCACTGTTGTCTGTGTTTCCACCGCGGTCTAAAGACCTGCGAAGATTAGGCAAACTAGTCTGCTGACGTATAAAAGAGCAACATGTCATAGGACGAAGGCTGCTGGTGGTCACAGCGGTAAACACACTATGCAGCCTGCAGTTCAGTGTGCCCGTCTGTTTCATCTAAAAAAACACGCTGGTAAAAAAACAGTACTTTAGTACTGCATACATTTACTGATGTACGTTGGATGTAATGAATGAAATGCAGCAGAAGAAAATCAAACCAAGAGCATCCGTCTCCACCGTAAATCTTCTGTTGAGTTTTTGAAAGTTATTTATTTTTGCTTTAGAACATTAACGCTGTGAAACAAACTTATTCTCTTCTACTTTTATTAACAGCACAGCCGCGTTACGTTTCTCTCTCTTCTACCACTTGCCCTCTCAGGTCGCTCGCATGATCTCTCTCCCTTTTTGTCTTTTCTTAAATGAGTTAGGAGGCCGACAGAAGAGCCTAACTGTATTTTGAATGTACCAAACAAAGACAAATGCTATCCTTTCATCCTTGTTTTATGAATGAAGCGGTACAGTTCAAGCAGCGGTGTTATGTGTGTGTTTCACCAATCAGCGACGGTCCTCCCTGCAAACTCCACCCTAAAGTTCTGGTACTTTCAGAAAGTACCATTTTGGGAGAAAAAAGTCCCCGTAAAATGTCCCCAGAACTTAATTTTCAAAGTCCCTGCGGTGGAAACAGGGCTTAAGTTCCTACACTATAACTGTTATAAGAAATAGGCCTTAACTGCACCGATCTCTAGCCTCCAGATGCCCCAACCCCCAACCCACCTGCAGGCTGTAAGCATTGAGAGGACAAGCCGTTCTGTTGCCTTGCTGCCAAAGGTACTTTACTGGGGCTCAACTCCAAGGAACTGAGCTGGGGAGGGGAAGGACACAGTTTGCATGTCTGGCCAGATATCTCAAAGTGTGTGTGTGCATAACACAGTACACTGTAGAAAGAGCCAGCAGAACTTCTAAGAAATGACTGACCTTAAGAAACATCCATTGCATTACTGCTCGCAAACGTGAGAAAACTCTTGTCCAAGTCAGTTTGGATGACTTCCCAGCGTCCTTTTGTAACTGAATATGAAGGGAACCATTCAGTTGTCGCTTTTTGAACACAAACATTAGCTGTTTATCCAACCTGGCCACCTTGCATGACCCTTTTCATCCTCACTCATCATCCTCCCAGCTGCAACTGTCATTTGCTACAGTCAGCAGTTCACATCAAACAAAGCCCAAAGCAGAGCAACAAAAGAGAGAAGACAGTGGGCAAACAAACTGGGAGGCAGACTAAATAACTGCGGCTTGTCTGCCGGGTGAGGGAAACACAACCCAGTGGTGTGTGTGTGTGTGTGTGTGTGTGTGTGTGTGTGTGTGTGTGTGTGTGTGTGTGTGTGTGTGTGTGTGTGTGTGTGTGTGTGTGTGTGTGTCACTGGCTGTGGCTCTGCTGCATCTGTGTATGTGTGAACTTCTGGGTGTGTGTGTGTGTGTGCTGGTGTTGGCAGCAAACATGAGAAACAAAAGTGTCTCAGCTCTATGCATCTCCACTATAGGCTGCAGCTGTTGTTGGTATTTAAACTTATTGCAGGTGTCAGTGCTGTCGTCTTTGTGGAGCTGTCGCTGTGCGTTCATCTTCTGTGTGTCACCTGTGGATAAATCAACTTTGAAAATGATTGTCAGCGTTTGTGTGTTCATTAATAAGAGTCTGAATTTGGTCAGTCACAGCAATAGGTGTCACAACTTGTACTTCAACACACCGACATCACTCGGTTGTTTTAACAGAGTTAAGTGGAATCTGATGAGAGCTTAGATGGCTTTCAGGCAGAGACATGATTAACCTTTAAAACTGGACGGAGGACATTGACTAGATCTCTTATTGTTACATCTCTGATATTTTCTTGACGTTACAGGAACAGTGTGTAACATTTCGGGGGACATATTAGCATAACTGGAATATAATATTCATAACTATGTTTTCAGTAGTGTATAATCACCTGAAACTAATAATCAAATAATCATTGTGTTTTTGTTAGCTTAGAATAAGCCCTTCATATCTACATAGGGAGTGAGTTGTGTTCATGGAGTTCGCCATGTTGGCCTGCCATGTTTCTACAGTAGCCCAGAACAGACAAACAAAATACTGGCTCTAGAGAGAGACTTTCATGTTTTTACGTCACCTGAAGGCCACCTTAGTTCTCCAACACACTTGTGAAACTGTGGTACCGCCAGCTGCCGTCTGACTTACGTTGCTTCTTAAGTGTTATTATGGTAAGGATGGCCTCTGAGTGAGGCGAACGGCGTTACCATGGTTTTGCACTCGGCAGCTCACATTACCGCAGTCTTGGAAGGGGAGGAGTGAGCGGAGGGGTACTCAGTTGGTTGCAATCTGCAACCACACCTCTAGATGCCGCCACTGTACTTTTAACAAGGCTTTACAGTGGACAAGTACGTTACAACAGAACAAATGGCTAAAACAAAGACAAAAAATAATGCTAAAATAATACGATTACAGGACGGGAAAATATGAATGTAGAAAACGCTAAAATTCAAACAACAAAAACTAGATATATCAGAGATTAAAATGGCAATATTGAAATGCCGGAATCAATTTTCTCATCTACCTCTAGGCAAAAAGCGAATGCCAAAATGTGGCACTATTCCTTTAGACTAAGATCCTCAGCAGAATCCACTTGGTTTTGTAACATTTAGGGCTGCAACTAACGATTATTTTCATTGTTGAATAATCTGTTGATTATTTTCTCAATCAATCGATTAGTTGTGTGGTGTATAACATGGTGAAAAATCAGCGTTTCCCTATAGCCCAAGATGATGTCCTCAAAGGTCTGGTTTTGTCCACAACTCAAAGATATTCAGTTTACTGTTAAAGAGGAGTAAGGAAACCAGAAAATGTCCACATTTAAGAAGCAGGAATCAGATAATTTCGAATTTTTCTTTAAATGACTCAAACCGATTAATTGATTATCAAAATAGTTGGCAATTAATTTAATAGTTGACAACCAAACGATTAATTGTTGCAGCTCTAGTAACATTCCTATCAGCCCCGGTCTGTGTCCTAAACTGAGTGTGTTGGTGTGCCCACTCTGAAGTGTGAGTGGTCCAACAGGTTGTAGCAGCTGTCTTGGACACACCAGTTGAGCCAACAATGGGGGAGATCTTCAGAGGTCAGCTGGGGAACCAGCAGGAGGTCACACCAGTGTATGGACACCTGAGAGCAAACTGTTTTAATAGCAGCTCACCCGCCAGTAGGCAGTGCCATCAGGTTCTCATAGATGGTGGCCATAATAAACACCTGTCTTAGAGTCAGACTAGAATACAATCTTTCTAAATTCCTCAGTTTACAGACACACATTTTCAAACCAGCCAACTTCAGCATTACTCACTACTGTTTTGTGTTTGACACATCAGATACACATACAGTAAATAAGGCCAGCGCTCATCACACAAAACTTCCTTCATCCATCTTCATGACAAGTAGCAGTCAGCCGTGATAACAGATCAGCAACACTATCTCTTGGAAACATCTGGGCGTGAGTCGGAGTGTGTTTGCGTGCCCGTGGTTGTGGGTTTTGGCGGGTTGTGTCTATGTGTGAGGACGTGTTTATATGTGTTTTCATGCTCATACCCTCAGCACATCTCCTATGCAGTGTACAGTGGCACCCCTATGGAAAATACACACAATGCTAATGGGGGCAGACCAAAGAACAATCTGATCCCAAAAAAAAAATAATCCCTGTGAGAAACAAGGTCGTCACGGGTCTCCACCTGGGAGTTTGTTTGTGCAAGTGTGTGTGTTTTTAAAAGAAGACAGAGCATGACCTTTAACAGTGTGTGTGCGTGTGTTAGGGCTGCAAGTAACGATTATTTTCATTTTCGATTAATCTGTCGATTATTTTCTCAATTAATCGATTACCTGTTTGGCCAATAACTGTCAGAAAATGTTGATCAGTGTTTCCCAAAGCCCAAGATGACGTCCTCAAATGTCTTGTTTTGTCCACAACTCAAAGATATTCAGTTTACTGTCATAGAGGAGTAAAGAAACCAGAAAATATTCACATTTAAGAAGCTGGAATCAGAGAATTTGGACCTTTTTTTCTTAAAAAAATACTCAAACCGATTAATCAATTGTCAAAATAGTTGGCGATTATTTTAATAGTTGACAGCTAATCAATTAATTAATTAATATTTGCAGCTCTAGTATGTGCATTTGTGTTTGTTTAGTTTAAAGTGGGAAAAAAATAAAAAAGGGTGAAAGTAGATCTTGGTGCACGTACATATTTTCCAGCTTTGTTTCGGTAACTGCTCGGCATATTTTCCTGTCAGACTCATTTCATTAACCCAAAGATCATTATTCATTTACAATTTAGAGGTTTACAGGTTCAATGCATTTGGCAGCATGAAACATCATTTAAGACCTGCAGAATAAAGTTAGGTAATGAATAGACTGTGGGAGAGAGTTGGACACATGCTGTGAGAAACAGAGAACCATATGTGAGCTTAATCTGACATCTAGTGGTTCGTTGTGGTTTGACTCTGAAACTGCTGCTGCAAACTGCAAAAATGCAAAAATTTGGTTCAAATTAACAGGAATAAATGTGCAAAAAAAGTTTATTCTTTATGATCTTCATTTCATTTTAATAACTTCTTATTGACTGAATGTATGTTTCAATTAAAACTGAATTTATCGGTCTAAACAAGCTATTTAATCCTGTATTGACTCATATGTAAAATGTAGATTCTGCGTTTTTTCACATTAAACACGGTGAAAATACAGTTGAGTTCAACCAAAGCACACTTGATGATATTTGGAAAGAGTAACGACGACAGTTTAGGTGAGTTTTATTTTGTTTCTGTCCAGCTTGAATGAAGTGTTTTACGATGCTCAGCTGCGTACAGTTGATCTCAACATAAACAAAATACATGT
>CAKALG010037312.1:0-11924 GCA_916700815.1 Helicolenus hilgendorfi | reverse complement strand
CCAGAAAAAGCACCAGAAAGAGAGACAAGAGCAGGACCAGTCACTAATCAGGTAGTCACCGGATCAAACAAAGGAGAGGAAGGCCTGAATGTGTCAGGCGGTAGTATTCCTCTACCTGTAATGAACAGTTACACTTTACCACTTAAACATCAGTGAAAATATGGCAATGTGGAGGTGAAAGGACAACAAGAACACTGAATAGATCTTTGTCTTTATTAAATTATTGTGAAAGTGTTCTTCTATCTCTTTCTAATGTGAAGTAGTGAATGTTTCCCACAACTACATTGATGTGAATATGTTCAAAAGGACAGTAACTCTGAAAAGGAAGAGTAAGAAGTATGCTTTAACTTTTCAATAATTGCCTGTTGATTTCTAATATGAAGTATGTTTGTCTTTATCATGATTGTATGCCATTATTTTTACTCGTCTAATCCCACAGCGGCATTTTATTTTTCCTTTAGCAGGGTTTTTCTTGTAAATAAATCAAATTTCCGTTAAAAATGTTTTTACTTTTTTATGGTATTTTTTAAATTTAATTTGTTTTTATTTTCCCTCTGTTATACACTAACGTACCTCATTCATTATTATTATTGTTATCTATTGTGAGTTCTTGAAATGACTCCTAAAATGCCAGTAAACTATGTTCATAAAAAGTTTTTCATTATTTTACAAACCTCACGTTGCATAACGTTACTTTACATCGTGGTGTTGCTCCAAAAAATGATTAATTTGACTATAGGTGATCAATGAAGATAGAGAGAGTGTGTTTGTGAGTGAATAAACCCCTTTTAATATTCAAATTAACATACATTTAACTGTTTTTCCAACTCTAGTCATTAAATGTTTAATGATATCAGTGGGGACGTATTCTACTCAACATTAATATTAATATTTTTAACATTACAAATAATTATTAATCTGGAAAGTAAACAACAGTTTTTGAGGTAAACAACTTTTCGATAATTAATACATGTATTTTGAATGTGCCAGAGTGCATCAAAAAGCACTAAACTTGTTTATTGTGACGGCCCTGTAGGTGCTTGGCTGGGTGGAGCTGAGGTGCCATCACGTTAACTGGGAGCACCTGGCCAGTGATCCTGAGATATTTAACCCCGCCTGCTCAGACACCAGTGTATCAGTCTCTCTTCACCATGCTCATCGGTTCTTTGTTGCTTTGACTTCCTTAGTTTTTCACTGATATCATGCATCTCACATTAACCGCTGCCTTCGTGCACCTTCATACACTACTGACTCCGACTTCCAAGCCTCATTGTAACTCTCATTTGTAAACTTACTTTAAAACATTTGAGTTGTTTTTTGCAAAAGTTTGGTTGTAACATTATAAAAACAAAATTCACGTGAAGTGGAGATTCCAGCGTTTACAAAATGATGCACAAAGTATCATGAAAATTCCCATTGACTGGAATGCTGTTGCCATAAAAATACTGATTATCAGGTTTAAATATTTCACTTCAGCTTTAATGAAGAGCTGGAACAAGCTCATACACAATAAAACAAACTTTAAACACACTAAGGTGGTTCAAATCACCAATCAATATTTTTTTATTCTGAGCAAAATGTGAAAATATGCAACCACGATCACAAAAATAACACATACGTGACGTTGTGTTAAAGCTAAAAAGAGAGGGATATAGAGAGGAAGGAGGAGGAACAGAGGGAGAAGAGAAAACGTAGAGGGGGACAGAGTTAGGGAGGGTAAAGCTCAGGAGGAGGAGCGATGAATTCCCAAAACTAATCTGAGTATAATCAGGGCACTGCCCCAGTGTCCTAACCCCATCTACACACACACACACACACACCACTCCTGCCTACCCATAACCCCCAGTGTGTGGGCGGTGGTGTTCCCATGACCCACTTAACACATCTGGGTCAGCTGTATTCAACCACCAGCTCACACACACACACACACACACACACACACATGCCTAGCCAGGTACATTAAGACAAATGAAAACACACACACACAGGTTCAGATGAGGCAGATGGGATCAAGTTGTTTTAACACTACTCATGTGCAACCCGATATCACGCCAAAGCGTGTAATAGACCCGCCTGTCCACCAGAGGACAGCGTGTCAGTGTCATGTATATATTACACACCTGTATTAACGTGCAGTACCAGCAGGAGGCAACAAAACCACTGACTAAGGTTTAGGCAAGAAAACCACTTAGTTAGGGTAAGGGAAAACGTCATGGTTCAGGCTTAAAATAAGTACGTACACTAAGTAAAACACGTACGTAAACAACGTAACATCAGTGCGTTGGAAGTCTTGTGTTTGTTGGACTCACCACCTGCCCACCGTAAGTGGTCTTTCTAACTTTTTATACTACATCACGCTGCACCTTTATGCAGGAACGTAATATTCACGCTTCAGCGAGGCAAAATGTGACGCTGACACACTTTCTCCCGATGGACAGGCGGGTCTATTACATCAACCCGTTTTTACTCCCAACTCGTCAAATACTGCCGATCGGGCGGCGCCCCTCGGCATCAGAAACCGACGTATGGAGGCGCACTTTAGCAACAGTATGTGACGAACCGGTGGATGGTTCAAAAACTGTCAACGGTGTTCATGTCCCGTGTGAAACTAAAAGTAATGTTGACTTATTTTTACACGTCTTTAGTCATGTGACACGTTGGTTTCGTCAGCCTCGTGAGTCACGTGAGCTGGTGAAATTAACGTCAACCATGACCATTTCCTAACCCTAACCAAGTGGTTGTGTTGCCTAAACTTCCTGTAAAAACACAAGTTTATTTTAAAAGGACCCTATGCATGTAACAAGCGTATATTGACACGCCGTCCCTGGTCCGTCCAAAACTAACGTAAGAGGGGTACCCCGTGCGTTGGTCTCTGATGCCGAGGGGCACTGACCAAGCGTTGGTATTTGGCAAGTCGGCAGTAAGAATCTGTTGACTACACACTTTCCCATGAGACTGGACCGTCATGGGATATGTGAAAATATTTAAATGATGGCTGTTTCTCTACTTAATACTGGAAAAGTGGTACGTCTGTGACACAAAGGTGCTGCCGTGTGATAAACGGCGTCATTGTTCAACACCCAGAGTTCACCAGAGGTTTCTCTGAGCATTTACCCAGGTTGAAATACCATCAGACTCCTCTGAAAGCCCAGCTCGAGCTGGAGCACGGGGCCGTATACACTTCACCGTATATAAAGAGCACTGTGAGACGAACACCTTGGAGAGCCAAAAGGTTGTGTAGCGCTGGATGTAAACTAGCAAGTTTTTTTTTTTTTTTTTTGGCGCGGAGGGGCTTTTTTTTGCCGAGGCAGGAAGCGAGAAAAGGGCACATGAAGAGAGCGGTTAGGCTCTTTAAACGCAGGGGTAGTACTGCCTGTATCGCTTCCAAAAATAAGAAAAAAAAAAAAAAACAGAAAAATGAAAAAAAAAAAAACTTTTGAAGTGTGTTTGTGTTTGAGGCGAGGGAGCAAAGGTGTGCTTTAGCGTTTGAGGCAAAAGGCAGGAGTATCTCCAGTATGTGTTTGTGTGTGCGTGAGCATGTGTGTGTGTGTGGAAGTCCCTCTTGCCAGTTTTAAAAACCATCCGTAGCCCAGGTAAATGGCATGCTGTCCTCTGCACATGCCCGGTGGCTTTCTCTTTCTCTTCACAGGGAGGAGTTCAGAGGGCCAGTTAGCACCGTTCACAGCGGACCCCGAGGCTTCACACACACACACACACACACACACACACACAGAAATTCATGCACAAAGATTTCTTTGAGCACACACACAAACACATTCACACATGCTCAGAGGCTCTCGTAAATTCATGCAGCGGCAGCAGTTGTACATGCATACACACACACACGTGTGCGCACACACACACACACACATACAGTTGGCCCGTGGCTAGAGTGTTCAAACAGGCGTGATATTGAAATCCAGCAGTAGGGAGAACAGTGGGTTTTGCTGAGGTCCATAGCAGGTTATTGATCAAGGTTAGTTTACTGTGAAAACTCTGCCTGTGGCCAAGGGCCATTCACACCAGAGGTGTGTGTGTGTGTGTGTGTGCGAAGGAAATCTTTGTGTACGGACACAGGAGTGCAGATGTCAGTGTGAGAAAGTGTGTAGGTGTATGCGTGTGTTTGTGTTTTTGCACGTATTGAAAGTTTATGAATAGACAACAGTGCGGCTGCGTTTTTATCAGCCAACAGAATTGTTTTTTTGTACAGAAGCTTGTTTCCTTTTTCTCACGACTGAGCTGATTTCAAGTTCTTATCTATTTATGTGATCCTGTCCACCTGTATGCGTTTGTGTCTTTCGTTCTTCCATCAGAATACGTTGAAGAATTGCTGAAAAATGTCCACAGTGAAAGAAATCATCAGAAAATATCAATCGTATTCCATGTCAAGTCTGTGAGAGAGAAAGGCTGTAGGAAGGGGTTAGCAGCTCGGGACCGCCACGGACATCGGGCTGACTTTCAACAACAACACATTAACCATCTACCATCTAAAAGAGGTGCCAGCAGCAGATCTACCTCCTACCTCCTACCTCCTGAACATAGCACCTCCCATCTTCCACAGCTTTTACATGCCGTATAGAGAGCCTCCTCTCACCTTCCCTCACTCAGAGTAACCTGACGCGCCAGATGGTTTGTTACACATACTTGGCAGGTGATTGGATGAACCACCTGTCAATCAAACTCCTGCCGAAGCCAGTCGGGAGAAGAGCAAAAAACATTCCATTGAGAAAATCCTTCAGTTCTTTGCTCTCCTTTCAATGAAGAAATACTCTCTAATTCTGATAGAACTGATGCTATTGTAGCAGCTACGCTAACCTCTTCAGGAGCCGCCCTTGTTGTTTTGAGCGAGCAGTTACATCTCCGTGTCGCGTCACACACACACACACACACACACACACACCTAAACCACGCCCGTAGATACCAGTCGCTCCTCGCAAGACGCCGGTTGGTCGAAACCGGTTCGGTTGACAAAATTTGACAGAACGAAACTGACAGAAGGGCTGGACTGAGAAACAACGTCGCAATTACAAATCCGTCTGCTACTTCAGCACCACGGACAGCGCCATGGATTTATCAATACATAGCACAGTTCTAGGGCTTTTCCTTTGGCATTGTTGGCCGCGCTGAGTCAAACCGAGTCAAGCCAAGTCAGCACATGTGTGTGGAAAAGGGGCTTTAGGCTACTGATATTTCAGGAGGATGGCAGGTTAACAAGGGACATGGATTTTGGTCATTTTGCTAACAAATGTTAAGGCCAACATGGTGTGTTTCAGTATACCTGTATATCTGTTCATTGCAAACAGATTTGTCAAAGAAACTTCCTGTAACTGCTGCAATAATATGAACAAATTGACATGTATAGGCCTATACTTTTGAGATAAGCCTAATTTATGTGGCATAAAATCAAAGGCATATTATAATAGGGTCTTTAAAAGGATAACCTGCTGTGCGCCTGCTAGTTAATTTGCCACAACACTGTTTATATGTCACAAAGCAAAAAACTAATTTGGCCCCAACATGGCAGAACAGATCAATGAATCCAAGATAACAAATAATTCCACTTTGAACGGACATTCAATCACGGGCTCGCTATGTTCTAACGAGTCTCAGTGAAAGTCTTTGTGGTGCTGTTAGTCGACGCCACGGTTCAGATGTGAGCTTTACAAGCAGAGAGAGGTTTCTCCTTCACTGGCGGTGTGGGACTACTGGTGGTTTTTCATGTTCTGTAAAACTGCAAAACTTGGCTGCTACTCTGCTAATCTCTCTGACACACTGAGAAACACACTCGCACTTCGTCGAAGTTTCTCCGGCGCTAACAAAAGCAGATGTATGAAATGTGTCTGTTACTCTATTCAGGGTCTAAGAGGCCTGGCATCAAACGACCTTCATATGGAGATTCAACACAAACACCCACTCGCACCTATATACACAGCCATATATATACAAGTGTAAGGAAACAGGAGGGTTGGTTTCAGCATGATCTCACACACACACAGTCAAAATATGGTAAAAGTTCACCACACACACACGCAGGAGAAGTCCTGTTTGAGTCCGCTGACACACACAACCTCATACATACGCATGCGTCGCTTCACAGGAAGGCATATATCTATGCAGGCGGCTTTTTTCTTCATAAAAATGGCAGAGCAGCAAAAAGTTGTGACCTCCTCGAGCTCTGTTTTTTTCTCCACTTCATCTTCTTCTCTCACTCTTTGTCTTCCTAACACCCTGTTGCCCATCCGTTCACTTTATTTCGGCAACAATGCAGCTCAGCTTCTTCGCTGCATAGATGCATTTTAATGTGTAGGCAACTGTGATGCAAGCAGCATTGTTCACATACTCGACTGCATATTTTGTGTGTCTAGAGGATTAAAAGGTAGTAAAAAAAGTATCTAACCCCAGGTGTTATCTGTTCTGAAGATGAAAACTGCTGAAGTCTAATAATTGAATGATAGACTTCAAAAGCAAATCTAGTGGCCTTTGGCTCAGTAGCTCTAGATACCCAAGATTAATCTTCATAGACATCTTCCTATAGTTTTGAGGCTCTTCTATTGGGTAAATTAAATCCAAGATGTTAGACTTTTACGTTAAGTATCTCCCATACATAACCTAAATGAAATCCTGATTTTGATTTAAAAAGAAAACACTTAGTTCAAAGTGACCAATTTGAAAACATTTTTTTCAAATTGGTCCAGTATTGAGCGCTGTTATGCAATCATATTGGACAATTATACATCAATGTACGTCCACTGAAAGTGCTTATTTTTCCCACTGACATGCTCAGATTGTTATTATAAGTATCTGACAACATTGTGGAAAGGAAAAGAGAAATACAAAATTTGTTCTGACCTTCCGCTTGATCCGGTCTGCTTGTTATTGTGTCCGAGTCCCCGCTCAAGGCTCGTCTGAAATCTCCTGAGAAGTGACTTGTTGCCGGAACAACAGAGTTGGAGAGAAGAGTGCCAGGAAGTTTGTTGTGTTGGAGTTAGAAAAAATGTTTTATTTCTCTTTTGGGTCCTTTCTATAATGTTGTCAGACAATTATAATAACAATCTGAGCCAAAAGCAAGCATCTCTAGTGGACGCACATTGACGGTGCGCAATTTTACGTAAGTATTACATTGCAGCCAGTTTAGCGGCTGACGGCTGCAGCGTTGTCCCTCAATACTGGACCGATTTAAAAAAAAATTGTTGTCCCCAATAGTTATTATTACTATAATTAGACACAAAAACATGGGTTGAAAAATACCACAATTACCCTTTAAGTTATGGAAATGCACTGATGCCTAATAGTAGGCTAACGATTCCTCGGAACAGGTTGTAACCAAACCTAAAAAAAAATGAGACCTTTCACAACTTTCTAGGTTTCCTCTATCAGCCTGTAGACTGCTTTTAATGTGAAGAAAGCACGCTGTCATTGACTTAATGGCCACAAGATGTCGTTGTTAACAAGCAATTTCTGATTCTTTCTGATCTATCCCCTTTAAAACAAATAATTTTTGATCATATAAAAGGACAAGTTTTGTAAAAACATACCAGAAATTGTGATTTGTTGCTCCACCTGGTGACTAACTCTGGACATCTTGTAGCTGCTTCACAAAGGAAGTCTTCAAGTGGTTCACAGGTGGGCAGCTTGTGATATGAAGTAGTGGCATCAATCATCGATCCTGCAGGGCAGAGTGGAGAAAAAAAAATCATGCAACACATGGCTCGATTGCAGAAAAAGATCATACACTAAAATCAAAAGGTCAACACAGAGAACCATATCTATGTTTTCTTCATTTTGCTCAACACGTCAGTTGACCATTGGGCCAATTCCCCACAACCTTGGTGAATGTCTTTAACCCTGAAACCACAACTCAACCACCAAACTACTTGTGTCAATGACAAACAGCCAAAATGTCCTCACTTCGCAAAAAATGCCCTCCCCGTGAAGGTCTAAAATTTGAAATTGTTCTCACAAGGATAGCAGTGCATGAACACACATACACACATGCAATCCCCCCTCCATCCCCTCTCTCTCTCTCTCTCTCTCCACCCTCCTCTGTCCGGTCAGTGTAATGGATGGTGAATCTGTTGCTTACTCATGCATACAGCTGACAAATTGTCCCTCTCCGAGCACGGCCCCGCCGCTGTGTGATTTGTGAAAGACGGGACACGACAGGATGAGTCGGCAGCTCAGATTGAAAAAGGGCACCGAGGATACAGACAAACTAGTCTGAAAAGGTGCATTTGAAGAAAATTATATATCTGAGGGCTTACAGGCCGCCGGGGTGTGGATGAGCTGCCTCTGTGTGTGTGTGTGTGTGTGTGTGTGTGTGAGTGTGTGTCTGAGTAAGATTAGAAATATGTGAGACACGTTTTTAGCAATGACCTTGCTGTGTAGTGGACTATGAGAATTTCCCTCTAGTATATGTGGTGATATATGAATTCACACAAGAAGCTTCACCAACAAAGGCTGAATCTCTGAGGTGCACGAGAGTCACAAATCTTATATATAGTAGGCTGAAATCTGAATTCATTTGACTGGATTTAACAGTGAGATAGACCACATGATGCACACCAGTCCCCATTTAAAGTGTATAATATGACCCACATACAGTCCAGCGGTCCCTGCTTACAGTATAATTTAACCCACATACTACTCACTGCTCCCTGGACCTATTATTATAATATAACCCACATTCTCTCCAGCACATCCCTTTGTTATCTCTGTCACTGGGAGTTTAAGTGTATACACCAACAACCTGCTCCTCTACTCCCTTTAATCCCCGTTGACATCTGTTCAAAATTAAAGTTTGCGTGCACATTAAACACAATGCAACTATGTTAAATAGCTACCAAGAGTGCTGTTTGTCATGCAAAAGTTTCAGAACAAAGCTGAGATGATGAGGTCAGTTTTAAGAGACCGATGTTCGTTTCTTGTTTCCAACTGAGAGCTAACCAACAGCTTTTTAAGCAAGGCCACGATCGATTCAAAGTTCCTAATTAGGCGGTTGTTGGCTAGAGATGTTCTTGTAGCTGACCTCTGTGGACTTGGGGTATACCAAGTTGGCTGGTCTCGTACAAGCCTGGCTCGGTCAAAAAACAAGACTGTGTGAAACCAGAAGTCAACGTTGATATTTGTCACGTTTGTCAAGTTACGTACTTAAGTAACGCCACTTCCGGAGTTATTTTAAGCCAAACCACGACCTTCTCCTAAAACTAACGAAGTAGTTTTGTTGCCTAAACCTAAGGAAGGTCTTTCCTGTGATGACGGATGTTTATTTTGAAAAGACTGTATGCATGTAACGAACGGAAATTGACATGTGTTGCTGGACATTCGTAAGAAAACAAACGAAGGATATGAGCCAAATGGCCATTTTTTCACAGTTTTTACTTTTTAGGCAAGCAATGAATCACTTAGATCTCAAATATGTGGTTGATTTTATCAATACCAACCACCAACCGACACCAATGTTTTCAGACATGTGAGGGCCCACTAGCTGGGCAAGACCGGCTGGTCATCCAGGAGAGAACAGTCTCATCTCGGCAAACCTTTTGCTAATTCATGGCAGGGTCTGATGTCTCTGTACCATTTTAAAGTGTTCAACGTTGTTTCCGTACTTGTTGTACTTATTTTATATCTTATATAAAATATCTTATATTCATGATGTTATTCCTAAACCTAACTAAGTGTTTTTGTTGCCCCCTGCTGGTACTGCACCTTCATACAAACGTGTAATACTACAGGGTCTATTACACGCTTTGGCGTGATATAGGGTTGGGAGGTTGAATAAATCGTTTTTTATGTATAAAATTGACTATATCTGTACTTTAGACAGTACAATCCATCAACCCACAAAGTCATTATAGCCAAACCCTGCAGATAAATGAGTGCTTAAAGGGTTTAAATTAAACCAAAAACACTGCAGCAGCATGTAAATGACAGGGTGGCTCCACCTGTTACATGAAAACGTGACGTTTCGGTGGTCTAATTGTTTCCAGCGTCCTCGTATCTTTTAGAAACGAGGGTGTCATGTACAGAAAACGAGGCAGCACAATACTGACCCGAAGCTGTGGGAATAATCACACACACTTTTTTTTCCGGCTATAGCCAAAAAACAAGCACATGCTCCGAATGTGATCCTTAAAAAAATCACAGGCCAGAACAGTGGAGCTTTCATAAATTAGCCGGCTTTATGACAAGCCACTAGCCATTAGGAGGAAGTAAAAAAAAGTATATCAAAGATGAAAAGACAAAGAAAATAGAGGAGGGAAGGTACAGAGAGGGGCGGGAGAGGGGGCGAAAGGGACCCTCGCTAATTCAGAACACTAGACGGAGTGTTGTGCCAAGTCTGCCTCTCCTCTCTAACCCGCTACTCCCCCCTCCCCAACCCTTTCTCTTTCAAAGGACCAAGGGGAGGCTGCAGCTTTCTAGTCATAAACATCTCGCGGGTAGGTCTGCACTGGGCCTTTGCCACGTTACACATTTGCTTATTTGAGGAAAAAAAAAAAAGCATTTCTGGCACAAAATCTGCTTTTCTCCCTTTTTCTCTCCCTCTCTTATTCTCTGTCTGATCATTCCTCGAGGCCAGAGTTGAGGCTGTGATAGAGATTAGGACAGCAGCGCTACTGACAAGGCAGCTAAATCTACGCCGGCTGAAAAACCTGGCAGTAGGAGTGTTTGGGGAAGGATTGTTAAAAAAAAAGGAGAGGGGCTTTGACTAATAGCGAGGAGCGAGACGAGGAGCTGGGTCAGGAAATGGAGCATTTTGGGCCAGGCCAAAACGGTTGATTGGGGAGACTGATCAGTTATGATTTAAGGCAGATGTAGCGCTCTCGCACGGCTGATTTAGGTTTATAAAAGAGTGTGTGTGTGTGCGGCAAGTACATCTGCATGTGTGGCTGGTTAAGGCTGACTACACAATCTGTGTATATAAGGAGGTGTCAGTGGTACGCGGCCCATAGGGACTCAAGCAGACACAAACACTCGCAAAATGCTGAATTCACAACACTTCACTCTCCACCACTTTACCATGGCCAAACCACACGCCACCAGTCGCCACTATCAGACACAATATGGTGCCCATATGCCTGTGATGGCATCCAGATGAGTCGATGGAGGGAACTACATGGCATGGAGCCATGTTGGGTCTGATTAAACCACTCGGGGACGGCTCACTCGGCTTCATCAGGATGGTTTCCTTCCCACTGGACAACCAGCAACGTTTAAATGACTCTAAACTTTTGCTTTCAAACAGAGACGAAAAGGTCAGCCTGCCTCTTCGGCACACCCTCACCTGCCTCTCATTTCCCTCTGTTGAATTCACTGAATTGATGATTCCAGTTTATTACGACTTGGCGCTTACATTTGTAGCTGCTGCCGTGGGTTTTATCGGTTATGATAACATTGTGCTGACAATTGCTGAGAGCTGGGAACACATCGCTAAAACGATCAGACGGGTTGTAAACAAGCCAACAGTTTAGCCAGATTACCTAAAACCTCTTATCTGGAGGTAAAACCAGAAGTGAGCACAATTATAATGTTGGTAATAATCCCTCATTGCCATGGCTGGATGACTAACCGGGTAAAGTGAACAACTGGCCTGGGGCCCCAGCATCAAGGGGCTCCCTTAGTATATCCATTGGTTTGGTTGCAGATTTGTTGGGGTTTTGCACCATTAAAATGCATTATCAACTTGAAAGGTGCACTCAGTAGAGCGCAGATCTCTTCCAGGTGCGTCTGCAACGGCCACTGCTTTAATGTTTGATTGAACGAACATGTTTGTTTTCGTGTATGTCAGGCACGCGTGTCACGGACGTAACCGCAACTTGAAGGGTTTATTTAGGCTTCAAGTCTACTTTTTCAACAAAAAAAAAGTGTGTAAATGTGAAGTTGATGCCCAATGAAAAAGGCCGTTGTCTCTGGCCGCAGAGCAGTTG
>CAKALG010037304.1:0-15743 GCA_916700815.1 Helicolenus hilgendorfi | reverse complement strand
GTACTAAACTGCAGGACAAAGTAGCTAGATTACTGCAGCTCTGCAGGAAACTCCATTTAGGTGTAGCTTGTCATTGTTGAAACTGTTTCATAGAAGTCGATTAATTTCTGAATATTGTTGCTATATTCCAGCAAAGGCGAGACCTTTCTTTTTGCAATGTAATTGGACATACAACTATACATTATAGGAGGTGTTTCTAATACTCTGTCCACCCAGTTTCTATTGATGATGAGTGTAGACTAAATATTAGAAACACCTCTCAGTATACTTAACTACAGCCTCCAAAATGACCTTAAAGTTGAGTCAACGCCTCTCTAAAACAGTCAACAAAAAACCTTCACTATAACCTTCATCAAGGTGGAATTTATTGTAAAGCTGTGGACTTAATAAACTAGCAACTGAGTGTTATTTTGCAGTGTTTGCTAAAGATACACCAGCAATTTAGATATTTACGTACTGCTTAATATTACAGCTATAAAGGCAGTTACAAAGAGTAGGCTACATGGATAAAATCCTCTATCACAGTAAATGTAATGTAGTAATGTGATATTGATACACAGTATATTACGATACATTAAGCTTTCTGTCAAAGTTCTCCATCACAGAGATGCTACACTCTTGATAATATGGTAAAATCTCAACAAATATATAATGTTATACTCTATATATAATGTCAGTTTGGGTCAGGTGTTAGAGGCCATTTTATCACTTTTGAAGGCAACTTATTGAGGTACAAAGACGCCAGATAGTTGGTACCAGATTTGTAGATGTTTCAGTCACCACATAATTAAGTGATTTGACAAGTTGAATTGTCTCAAAATTCCTGACAGCATGCAGCTTATCTATAGGATAACTGCACTAGTAAAAAAAGAACAGTGGTCACATGCAGACTCTCAAAATATTGACTGAAAGACACAACAAAATGTTTAAAATGTAAGTATTCATGTTAGCCGTTGATGCAGTGGAGCTGCTATCAAACATTAATTCAGCTCGTCTTCCTTTCAGTTTAGTTCTGAGTCAAACTGTTCCTTCCTGCACACTGACTGGACTCTGTCTCTTCTCTCTGTAAGGTCTGAGTGGGCGATTCATCATCACTTCACTTCCTACCATTTACCAGTAAGTTCTTAGTTATTCTGTGGTTTTATTGCTTCCTCTTGTGCTGTGTGTAATGCGGATGTGCACCATCTTGAGATATAATCTAGTGGGTTAACTAAGTTTTGTTACTCATGTACTTTTAGCTCCTCTTGTAGTATGCCACATTAACATTTTGAAAAGACTAGATGTTGTTGTCGTTTTCATAATTTGTTTATTCATAATCATCAGTAAGGGGAAAAAAACATCTGATTTGTTAGCATAAGTACAGGAGGTTAACGCCAACTGTGTAATATGTCAGAAATGCATAGAGTATTTATGCAAATGAGACGCTTTATCAGATATATTTCAGTCAATGGGTGCAACTAATCTGTATGGATTCATCTATCTATAATTTATTCTGATTAACCATTTAATCTATAACAAGAAATGGTACAAAAAATAATGATCACACGTTGTTTTTTACAAACTAAAAATAATCTAATTAATGATCACATCAATAACGTTGTATAAAACAGCAAATCCTCCCTTTTGAGAAGGCAGAACCAGTGAAGGATTTGCATTTTTGCTTGATAAATTAATTGAATGGTTAATCCATCCATCTATTATCTGTAACTGCTTATCCTGTTAGGGTGGTGGGGGGGGGGGCTGCAGCCGATCCCAGCTGACATTGGCCAAAGGCAGGGTACACCCTGGACAGGTTGCCAGACAATCAGACTAAATTGTTGATCGAAAATTTAGCCGATTTTGTAGATTTAGCACCAAATAGTTTCAGCGCTCTTTCGATCTTCACTGTCAACCAAAAGCAGTCTCACCAAATGTAACATGTTGTTTTGGCTGATTTAGGGACCGGGATGATGGTAGATATTGTACACTGTTGTGAGGAGGCCCTGCTGCTTTTCCTTCATTTTGTTGTTTGAAAAGCTTCCTCACCTTAGTTTGCTTGATGGAAAGGGAGGAGAGGGGGGGAGTGCTGGGGTGTGTACATCCTCAAACCGTGCGTAAACATCATTAAGCCTGTCGGGGAGATTAGTGCCCCTTTTTGTAGTTAGTCATCTCCTTCAGGTTTTATGGGTCAAAACTCTGCACTGTTCCTAAAATGTTTTGTATTTGCGATTGTGTCTCAGCTGTAAAGATGGCGTCTTCAGGAAGTACCAGGGAGCTCGCACTAAAGACGACTTCCTCAGCTTTGTCGATGAGCAGAAATGGAGAGCAGTCGAGCCGATTTCCTCTTGGTTCGGGCCGTCTTCTGTTCTGTGAGTATCTACAGCTTCACACTCATGATGATGATAAAGAGTGATGATGAGGTTACACCGGGCTGATTTCCCATTTCTCTACAAACATTATGATATATATTATACCAAAAAAAGCTTGTGGATATCGCAAAATGTATTTCGATTGATATCAGCCATTCCTCAGGATGCACAGAGCGATAACATAAAACCTGTAGTTTCTCATCATAGAGACAGTCCAGTGCTTTGTATCACAGTTGTCCCTCTTTTTGAAGTAACAGAAAACAACATCATGTCCCCTGTTGGTTCTATTCTTAGTGTCTTTTCTGTTGGTTTAAAATCAGAATCACAAACACCCCTCCCGT
Organism: Helicolenus hilgendorfi; assembly: GCA_916700815.1. Lineage (NCBI taxonomy): Eukaryota > Metazoa > Chordata > Actinopteri > Perciformes > Sebastidae > Helicolenus > Helicolenus hilgendorfi. The sequence continues at coordinate 13,054 of CAKALG010037304.1, read as the reverse complement.
CTCCTACTTGTTATTTTTATGTCGAGGCTTTGTAGTGATGTTACAATCCAACAAATCCGTGTTAAATAACATGCTGTCGTTTTCCTCCCTTCTTTTGGCAGAATGAATTCAATGTCTGCTTTGTTCAAGCTCTCCATGTTTATCCGGGTAAGTGAGGATTTCACTCTTTGGTCGTGCTGAATGTCAACATGTAGGTTGTTATATTTAGGAAGGTGTTTATTTCATTTTCACAATCCATTCAAAGAAGAATGTGCTGCTCACTGTGAAATTGCATGAGGGACTCAGACTGGCTTTTACTCTACGTGCAGAACACAAATCCGGTTTTACAGGATACGGGGCTGCTGCTGGCACACGAAACATGAAATTGACCTCACATGTAGCGCAGACAGACAATACATATTGTAGGCTAAACTTACAGGAAACATAAAGCTGTTGAAGTAAATCATCCTCCCCGGCGTCTTAGGTTTTTAATTTTGGCAAAGCACAGTACAAGTCTGGCTTCTTCTGATAGATAACTTGTTATTTCCATTGTTATACACTCAATACGAAATTCAGAGCATTTCTATTGCCTCCACACTGCTCTCAATATGGCGACAGCTGAGCCGGCAGTTCACTGCTAACGTTGATAACAGTAGAGATGGGTCGACTTTCAGTTTTGCCGGTTCGGTCCGACGTACAAGCTTACACCGTTTTGATTTTATGCCAACTGGCTGAACTGGCATTTGTCATTATGACAAGTTCTGGAAAATTAAAAAGCAGCCTACATCAGCAACCTGTGCCGACAGTGTGTCACCGCGCTAAATCCATCTTATATTGTATTGTAATAAGCAATAAGACGACGTGATTAACATAATATTATGATATTATGTTGGCTATCTGTGGCCATAAGCCCATGAAAACATAAATCTTTAAATACAGTCCATAAGTACAGGATATAGTTTAATTTTTTGTTTTAGTTTTTAGCAAGCATTACTCAAAACAGGAGGAAATTATTGGGGACTATTTTCAGCTGCGGATTAATACCAGTTTGGTGCTCTAGTGAGTATTCCTGGCAGCTGGACGGTGTATGTGAGATTGAGTCCTCGACCAAAGAAATTCTTGGTCGACCAACACTCATACGATTTTGCCGACTAACGGATTAGTTGATTTAATCGACAGATCTGTAAAACTGAGTTTCTCCACAAAGAATCACACAAAAGCACCACTTTAAATCTCGTGTTTACCAGAGGTGTGCTCAGAAGTTTCTTGGAAATAAGTCATTAAGCGTGAAAAAAGCATTAGTCGACTAATCGACTAAGAGGAGGCAGCCTTGTGTCCATGTTCATCAAAATGAACGAACAACCCGGTAGCTTATTGATGTACTTTGTACTATAGTTTAGGTATTATTGGCTGTCCATTTACAGCCTCAAGTAAAACTGTTTTTGTGTTTTCCAGCGTTGTCATAACTACATGACGGAGCAGCTGGGGATTCCTGTCTGGGGGTCTTATGTTATCTTTGGCTTGGCCACGCTGTTCTCTGGCCTTGCACTGGGACTGGTGAGTACTTGTGCAGCACTTAGTCATCATTTTTAAAAACAGTGAAACTTATAGTACAGTACAGAGTTCATTGAGTACAAACACGTTGCATTTCCGGTGATTTAATGGTTATTGTTGTCTTGTCTTTGCAGTTACTGGTGTTCATCGCAGATTTTGCCTTCCCCTCACGACGCTTTGTCTCTTCGGATTACTACCAGAGTGAGTTTCAGATGAGATTATACTGAAGGCTTCTTTAATATACATTCATTTTCTATATATAAATAACAAAAACAGAGCACAGATTTACTAATGTCAGGTTTTGTTTATTGGTCACTGACTCTTCTAAATGTTATTCTGCAGAGAAACAGTCAATGGATCAGGCGAGGTTACTCCAACATCAAGAGGAGGAGCATGAAGCCGACGGCGAGGAAGACGACGACGAAGACGAAGAAGAGGAGGACCAGGATGAGGTCTGGAGGCGGAGGAGGAGAGGGTCCCCTGAGGGCCGCCCAGAACCTAAGGGACAGGGTTTCTCTGATGAAGCTCTGAGGAAGAGGGTGGTGGGAAACCGTGAGGAAGACGAAGACGAGGACGAGGAGAACACCTAAAGAGTCACATTGTTCCTTTTGAGAAGAGCGTCATGGAGTCGGCAGAGTCGGAGGAGCTTTGGTCCCGAGCAGCAGTGTTTACAACAGGGAGCCCTTAAATCAACCCTCAACTTCCTTCCTCCTCTTCCTCCTCTTCCTCCTCTTCCTCCTCTTCCTCCTCTTCCTCCTCTTCCTCCTCTTCCTCCTCCACTGGGCCCCCAGAAACACCTCGCTTCTTTTCTTCTCCCTCCCTCGTTTTTTAACGGGAGTGCTTTGGACTCTCTCTCTCCGCCTGAGCAGCAGGCTCCACCTGGAAGAAGCAGAAACACTCCTGACACCTGTTTCCACTTGTGGCGACAAATCGCCCGGCTGAGGTTTTAGGTATGACGTGCAGTAGAGCTGGATTTTTGCAATGTTGTTTATGCTATGCATCGTTTTTTAAAAGATACAGTATATGTGTTCATTATATGTTTATCTCAGAATTATAATACCAGGCTTGTGTTTGAGGTTTATTTTGTTAAATTTGATTACAACTCAGCTAATGTTATACGTACGGTTATTTTATGTTTCGTATATATATTTTACAAACCCTGACGATTCAACCCAACGTAACAGAGTTCACACGCTACGGGTGTCACGATTTCGATTCTAAATCGGAAATCGATCGAAATTAGCTTCCGATTTTGTCCATCGAAATCAAAAGCAGGATCAGGGATTCTCACAGTATTTTTTATTTTTCTCTCCGCCCTTGCTGACTTGCGTGCGTCCGAAGGGAAAAAAATACAGCACAGCGTATCTAACCGGTAGCCTGCAGCGACACCATGGCCGATGACGGTGAATCAACAGAACTGGAAAATTCACCGGTGTGGAGACATTTTCTTTCCCCGTGAGTTACGTAAACAACAAACATGTCGTTGACAGAAAAACTACAGCTTGGAGGCTGCAGAAGATTTAGAGACCGCTGCAACCAAAGATCATCGCTCATCGAACTGTTTGCGCTATCTCCACTTAAAATCGATTGTGTGTCTACATTACTCCGTATGGTGAAGCGTGATTTATGCTCGCCATAGTGTAAATCATGTAGCCGCTGACTGGGACATCATGGTGCATTCAGGTGTGCCTCATAAACTCTGAGAAATTCTAGTTGTTGTTGTAAACTACCCAACTGTCATCCAGTGGATCTTCTTTTTGTCGAAAGTGTAAATGCCAGTCAGGGCATAAAACCATCTGTTGATCTTTACGAATCAACACTCCATAATCTAACAACGGCATGTTTAAATCGAATGGAATCGTAACCTTAAAATCGAAAGTCAAATCAAATTGTGGATTTGAAGAATCGTGACACTCCCTATCGCACATTATTCCTCATTTCATTGTATAATGGAGGAAAGAGTGCAAAGAAATGGCCCCAAAATGTTAGTCATAATCCTTGAGATTTCACCCGTGGTTACCGTGGTAACAGCAAGCTCACTTCTTGTTACTCCCTGCAATACTTGTGGTGAAAAATGCAGAAAAATAACGGTTGTCTTGTTTGGTCAGCGCATTTTTCTTTAACAATAGCCGTCAGTGCTAACCTCGACAAACACATCACGTTTCCTGTGACGCCTTCACAATAAAACCACCCTGTGTTTCTCCAGTTGAATGCTTTTAATGTCAAGCAGCAGCAGCAGGAGGAAATGTATTGGAGCAACTTAATACAGCTCTGATACTGTGTTAGGAGAATAAACAGTGAGGCTGATATTAATGAAGGCTATTTAAATCCAGCGCGGGACTGGCAGACTCCGCCACAAACAATGAAAGCTACCACATAGAGAGGTTATCACTGAATGTGAATACATTGAATGGCTATTGCAGAAAGAATGCTGTCCATAAATGATATTAAAAACGGGGGTTTGATTTCATGAAATGTTAAGGATTACACCTTTAAATCTCATCCCAGTCGTTTCCCATCAGGTCGTGTAACGTGTGCATCCTCCCGGTACAGCAATCACACCAAAACTTGTTTTAAAAGGAACAATACTCACTCCAAATAAAAGGCCTATATATTGTTCTGTAGATACCAATTATGACCCAATTATGTACCATACAATCAACCAATGAGATGTTTTATTTTATTTTGTGTTACTAATGTTTAGTTGTGATTCTCTAATTATTAATGGGCGTTTACTTAAAGAACCCAGGTGTGTTGTCGACCTGTCAGCAGGTCTACAGAACAGTATTTGCATGCTGTAATACAATTAAAGAGAGGAACAAATTATGGACGCCCTTTTATAAATTGTTAAATATGGCGTACCGGCCCTAACTCTGCTCTGCTTTGTGGAACAGTGAGAGGACCAGAATGAAGCTCTCTGTAATCTTCTTTTAACCACTTTTAATTGGACTTTTTTTAGGCTCAAAATATCAAATTAAAACCTGAACTTATGAGGTTAATTTATCTAAATGAGTGCTATTTTGTGTACAAATCTTGAACACTCAAATATTAACGTCACTCTCGGCTCAGCCTGTACTCATATCAGTCTTATAAAGCAAAAAGGGGAAGTGTGTATGTATGTATGTATGTATGTATGTATGTGTGTGTGTGTGTACGACCAGTGTTTTTAATACATATTTCACTCTGTTGTTTTGATTAGGCTTATAATGAGACTTTGATCTATTTTTATGTTGCTTTTTATTCCAAAAAAAGCTGATTACTCATTTCGATGACTGTTGAAACAGGTTGTTATTTTTTACCACTAATATTATTATTATTATTATTAACGGCTTGTAGCATTCACACTTTACTCTGAGCCGGCTGTGCTCCTTTTATTGTTTGAACATTTCTTTTGAATAAAGGGTTAACTCTGAGAAACAGTCTCACTGTTGTGTTGCTTCCAATAGTTAACTGGCACAACTATGAACCTCCAGTATGTATATTCATCAGTGATGCACAAAGGGAATAGAGGAGCTGCTCACAGCTGGAAAACATTTAAATAGTAGACGGTGCCGAGACTGCGCTCCAGGAACATCCTGAAAAACAAACAAGTATCAAATATTTGGAGAAACACTTGCCAAAGTATGAAGGTTAGTACATACTGTACCAGTGGAGGAAGAAGTATTCACACGCCTTACAATAAAAATACCAATACAACAATGTAGGAATACTCCAGTACAAGTAAAAGTCCTGCTTTCCTCTTAGTTTTTAAGATTTTTTACCAATTTGCTTTTGCAGGATTTATTATTTTAATAATAAATAACAATTCAGGAAATGTATATATGTATATATGTAATTTATATATCATTTATGTTGTAAAAAAACAACAACATAAAAAATAAAACACGTATCGGTATCGGGACTGAAAAAGTTTAAGTATCAAAAGTTAAAGTACTGCCTCTGCAGAAAAACAGCCTCTATGACGTATATATTATGATGTAATAAGCAGCAATTTACTGTTGTCAAGGTGGAGCTAGTTTTAACTACTTTATATACAGTTGGGTAGTTTAGGCCAGTGGTTCCCAACCTGAGGGGTCGTCTGATGATTAAAGGGGCTGGAAAGAATAAAAAACGAAGTTCTTCTGCACAAATGTGTATTCACTGCCTCAAACAGTTATTTAAAATAAACGTTCTGAGAAGGTTAGAGGGGAAACTCACATCTGAAACATGATACGAGAACCCAGCTAAACGAGGTTACAAGACAAAAAGGTTGGGGACACCGGTTTAATCTTTAACAATGCATTGTTTTATATAGTTTATTGTATTGCATCTTGATCAGAAAAGTAACCAGTAACTATAAATAAATGGAGTGAAAAGTACAATTTTTTCTTCTGAAATGTAGAGTAGTAGAAGTATAACGCAGCATCAAATAAAAATACTCCAGTAAAGTAAACATACCTACTACTTTCTACCCCTTCATATATTATAGCGTTTGCATTATACAGTACATCAGAATCAGAGACGGTTTATTGCCAAGTAGGTTTGCATATACAATTAATTTGACTCTGTGGTTTGGTGCATAATAATTAAACACAGTGCAAAAGTCTAACGAAATAATATAAAATAAAAAATAAGAAAATTAAGAATATGAAAACATTTAAGAATACGTAAAAATATATCTGTTACTGTGTCTGTAAATCAAAATCAGACTCAGAAACACTTTACTGATCCATGAACAATATAAACATAATATATGTACAGAAATATAAGTAAGTAGTAATATTAAAAATAAGAAAATGAGAATATAAGAAATATGTGCAAATATTTGTTAAGTTGTGCAATATATAACAAATAACCACAGTGCAAATAAGTAAAATGCAGAAAAGTGGGATCTATTAAGTGTGTTAAATATAAAAGCCAGAATGGTATAAATAAGACGTGAATAAGAATAATTCTTCTTCTTAATTAAGTTGTAAGCAGGTTGAATGATGTGTACAATGTCTGTATGATAATTCCGATTTTTTACTCTAATTATTTTTAGTCTAATTATTGAAAAACAATTCCTAAAAAATATTAAATAAATGGAAATATATTATAATGAGCTCCGGTCTGTGCCAGCAGGTGTCACTCTTGCACTCATTTTGGTTTATGTTCAAACTAAAAAAGCAAGAAGTTTATTTGTGTTGCACCTTTCAACAACAAGGCAATTTAAAATGCTCTACATAAAGGACATAAAGGACATAAGAAAAGGAATATCAGGCAATATAAAAGACATTTAAACAGGGAAATAAAAAAGAAGATTAGAAAAGAATAAAACAGTTACAGTGGAGGGCTACCAGTATATCACAGCTCTACACTTTAGTGAGCAGGCGACAGGAAATGAACAGTGGCACTTAATGTGTGTTGCAGCTGATGTAAAGCTGCAGCTCATTTGTTCTCCCAGAGCGTCCCGTTTCCTAAAGTGAGGGAGTATCCTCCACCCTGATGGGGTGGTGTTCCTCCCACTGGATTAAGATGATAGCAGGTCTCCAGAGTGGATCTCTAATCAGTCACTGCAGCTTCAGTGGCCTTCTGCTCTGTTTAACCTCTGTGAGGGTGGAGGAGGTGGAAGGTGTTGGAGGGATTCCCTCTGCTGTACTGACCCGCTGCAGGCCCTTCTTGTTTCACTGCACTGAGATTGTACTGTAGTATGTGTGCACATGCCTAACACTGAGCAGATGCTTGATAAAAGCTGCCTGGCTTTGATTTATCGGGCACACGCAGATTCTTGTGCACTGGATGGGCAGTCGGCTGTTTTAATGTTCTGCAATGTAAAGTGAAGGCAGATGGCCCCGCTGCTGCTGCTTTAGTGGGTTCTGTTCTTGTTCATTTAGCTCGCCCCGCTCCATTTGGTTTTCCATCGTCTTTGCTTTCACTTTAGCAGGAAAGTTTTTAGATGTTTGCAGCAATGGAGGAGAAATGCTGAAATAACACAATTAAGCCTCATTTGTAGAGAAGAAGTTGATCTTCCTTAGTCGTGCTAATATATAGCTTCAATCGATGCACCGCTGAAAAAACTCAAGTTTGAAGAAACACCATCTGCATGTAGACGGTGCGGCTTGGACACACCATCAGTGATGAATACAGGGTCATCGGGTGTTTCGGGTCCTTGATCAAGCGCCACGCTACGCCATTGATCACCCGTCTTGATCCGCAACCACCTTGAAGCTTTTTCTGCAGTTTCAGTGATGTTCCTGGTGGCTTTTCTTTCTTGCAACCCTCTGATGCCAAGGAGCCTGAGTGCCCGGTGTAGAGACTGTCCTGGAAATCCCCATGCACAACAACTATTTGATGGATTGCCATACAACTTTGTTCAGACATTCATTACCAAAAGATGAATCCTACAGGCTTTGGTATTCCCCTGACTTTTCCCATCTGGAGTCTAAACCATTTTTTTTTTTTTGCACTTTTTGGTCTGTTTTTGTAGAAATTACTCTAGAATCTCAACACTATAATGCACAATTATGACATACACATCTTTTTTTTCAGGACACTGCAGTGATGTCACATGAATGTAAAAATAATTTAAATTACCATAAAGACAAGAGAAAAAACAAAACAGAAATGTAATCTCACAGAAATGTATTGAAACCGCACAGAGGAACACAATAACACACAATAAGGAAGGTTTTGGAAAAATGTTCTCCCAAGTCTTGGGAATCAGGAGGGGGGTGAGGGGGGAATGATCATTCTAACCAACACACATAACAACAAGATATTTACATGTTTCACAGAGAAGTCCTGGCGTTTTTGTGTCCGTTTTTGTGTCCTCATGGGTTAACTCTAGCACCACCATGAGGTTGACGTTGGCGGTATAGTGCAAAATATCTTGACAAGACTTGAATGGATTGCCATGAAATCTGCTGCAGATATTCAAGGTCTCTATGGGAGGTATTCTAATGACTTTGTGTGAGCATGTTAGCATTCCCATCCTAACCCGTCACATACTGACGCTTTGTCAGACCCCCTGCGTCACTTTTCGGTTGCAGTAAACACGTGGTTAACGTTGAGAATTAAACAAAAACATTTGGATTAGGCAACAAAACCACTTAGTTAGGTTTAGGAAAAAAACAACATGAGTGGGCTTAAAATTACTATGTTTATAAAGTGAAAATGTGACGTGCTGTTGGGAACACGGGACACAAACAATCAGCTGATTATGACGGGAAAATTAAACTTCTTCCCACTCTGTGTGTCTCTTCCGCTCTTTAAACTACGTCACCGCAACACTTTGTCAGAGTTTTTACTGTTGCTGCAGATGGGTTTACATTGTAGTTAATGGAAATCCAGTGCGTAACATACCAGTGCTACAGGGTGTCTTATGCGGCGGTATTGAACGCCGACGGCCGTATTGTAGGGCGTCTGTATTTGACGCCCTGAGAATGAGGACAGGCTGAAATCACCACAGCGTCTCTGTGCAGCCTCACAGAACTGCTAACACGGCTGTAGATCACACCCAAAGATGTCTTTTCAATCATTAAATTTGGTTGAGAATGAAAGTTGAAAAGGTCGTTTCTATGACTTAAATACAACCTGCATTAAATTCACTTAAAAAAAGAACGGAGAAACCTTCATTAAGAAAAACACAAGTCCATTGTTAAAGTTCCCACCACTATAAACTCAGCTGTTTATATCAACTATAAATGTTTTTTCGCTGCTGCAGATCAGTCTGAAGCCAACTGGCACTCGATGCTGCTGAGTGGAGAGCTGGATTTCATTATTTACCTTCACTCACCTTCCTGTCTGTGTCCACATCAATCATGTGACGTCACTCTGACTCTTAAAATGGAAAAATGAAGCTACACGCTGAAAATTGACTATTTATAATCAGCCAATTTTTTGGGATCAGAGAAAGTGTGATTGATGGCACTTATAGTCCAAATGCATGTTATTTGTAAAGCAACTGTTTTTATCCTTTCTTTTAAAAAACAACTTTAACAGTCATTACAAACTCATGCTGTGCAGCTAAATGTTGTTTAAACCCACAGAATTTTATATTCAATCCTAGTTTTCAAAGTTACAAAATATGTCTGGCAGAATTTTGAGAATTTTTTGAATTTTTTTTTGAAAATGATAAAATGAACAGGATATCTAGAACATTTTTTGATTGATGGAATGATACAGAAATAAAAATGTGCAAAATGTGAAAAATATTTCATTTAATCTTGAGTTTCAAGTGGATGCAGAACATTTGATGCTGTAAGACAATGTGGGATATGATTATTTTAACAACTTTTTAAGGCTTTTATTGTCTTTATTAGTGTAGCTTGAGAATGACAGGAAAGGGAGAGAGAGAGATTGACACGCAGCAAAGGGCCACGATTCAGAACTGATGCCAAGCCGCTGCCGAGGACTATGGTGTGCACGCTCTACCAGGTAAGCTAGAGGTCGCCCCTACTTTATCAACTTTTAATCTATATACAGGGAAACAAATGGAGAAAACTGCATGTCAAGGAGTTCAGATTTATTCGAGGCCCGTGAAATGGAGATATTTCACACCAAGATGAAGAACAATCCCACCACACAGAGACATCTACCGAGGAAGAAGTATTCAGATCCTTTACTTAAGTAAAAGTAGTAACACTACAATGTAAAACACTGTGTTACTTTGAGGGAGCTCCTGTAGATTTTCTTCTGTGCCGGTCTAATCAGCCACATAACTCAAAACACCTGCAGCTCCTTTAATCTGGAGGACGTCCTCACAGCAGACAGGTTGACTAGTCATAGTAGGAAAATCACAGGTGTTACTAATAACAACACTAACGATGGCTCTGTTATATTCAAGTGTTCCAGTGAGAGAGACAGAGAACCAACATGACCCTGAAATCATCAATTGATTTCATTATTTACACCTGTGCTTCTCCTACTGTAACATGTCAAAATGTCTTCAGTAAACATATATTTCATAAATTGATAATGTGCTTACTGTGTAAAAACTGGGATGTTAGTAAAAAAGTACAATATTTATCTCTGTAATGTTATTCCACTTGTTAATTCTTTTACAATGAATTTTATTTTATAATCTTGTGTTTTTGTAATGTAAATTCTTAATCTGAAAAACCCCAATATCTGTTATGTAAATGTTGTTCAGTAAAAAGTACATTTATCTCTGAATGTAGAGGAGTAGAAGAATAAAGTAGCATAAAATGGAAATACTCAAGTAAAGTACAAGTACCTCTTAAAGGTACAGTTTGTAGGATTTGGCGGCATCTAGTGGTGTGGTTGCAGATTGCAACCAACTGAGTAACCCTCCACTCACTCCTCCCTTTCCAAGACTGCTGTAACGTGAGCCGCTGAGTGCAAAACTGTGGTGACGCCGTTCACCTCGCTCAGAGATCATCCTTACCATAATAACACTACTACTACTACACTACGCAACAGAAGTCAGATGGCGGCTGACGGTACCACGGTTTTACACTCTGCGGCTCACGTTACAGCAGTTTCACGAGTGTGTCGGAGAACTACGGTGGCCTTCAGGTAACGTAAAAACGCAAAAGTCTCTGTCTTTCTGTCTTTCTGGGCTACTGTAGAAACATGGCAGAGCAACATGGCGGACTCCCTGAAGAGGACCTGCTCCCTATGTAGATATGAAGGGTTCATTCTAAGCTAACGAAAACACAACAATTCTTAGTTTCAGGTGATTATACACTAATGAAAACATAGCTATGAATATTATATTCTATTTCTGCTAATAGATCCCCTCAAAATGTTACACACTGTTCCTTTAAAACAGCACCAAAGTACAGTACTTGAGTAAATGATTACCGTCCACAGTGTTGTGGTGGACGAATAACCTGAGCGTCTCTTTATCTGCTGTCATGACTTCAACCTGAGTCACGTTTTCCACCTCAGTGCTGAGCAGCTGACTTTCCCACACTCCTCTACTCTGTTTCCACAATCCAAAATTCATCTGATTCACAGCGTAAATCAATTTAATTTCCATGTTGGCGACTACATATTTGGTTGAATCTCATAATAGTAATGGGAACGTACTCCACCAGGATGATGAATTATATCAACTTTATTGGCAAAGCGCCTTTTTCTGCCTGAAAGTTTCATTATATGAGCACCAAGCTCCTCTTCAGCATGCAGGACGAGGCCGAGGCATTTTTGGATAGAGGTCTTTTTTTGGGGGGTGGTGTTTAAATCCCCGGGCCAGTGGCCAGGAGGGTTTTTACTCAAACCACAAAAATCCATGAGAAAAACAAGGCAGTGTTATATGATCCTGCCTCGCTGCTCGCTGAGCTACTGGACGGCAGCGAGGTGCGAGTGTGAGCGCTCAACAAGGCAGCACTTGTTCTCTGAGCTGCTGTGTCCCCTCAGTGTCCTCCGTGTGGTTAGATCATTAAAACCTACCCAGGAGATGAAGAGATTGAGATCCTCTGTTTGGGCTTGTAATGATGATTTATTCATCAATCTGAGGAAGATAATCAGGAGGCTGAGACAATGGGGTTTGTTCTTCATGTCTGGCTGCCTTCTTTCTAAAACGTTCCTTCTCATGTATAAAACTCACAACATTCAGCAGATCAGGACAGTTTGGAGCGTTATTTAACCTCCTTCGCGACAAGCTAGTATGACATGGTTGAACTTGGTATCAATGGATCCCTCAGGTTTTCTAGTTTCATATGATACCAGTATCTTCACTCTAGCTTTAATGCTTTAAATAGCTTTAATGTAATGAAATTAGTGGCGTTTAAACAAATCTGCGTTAACGCGCTATTATCACGTTATCCGACAGCCCTTGTTCGAACTATTCGAATATCGAATATTCATGTATATATTAATATTCAATATATGTTTACATGTCGTAATGTAGCACTTGCTGTTACAGTAGGATGCGGTGTCTTTCTCTCTGTGGCCATGTTCTCTGCCACATTACTGTTGTTGAATTATTCCTCCTTCAGCTTTACGTTACAATTCATTTTCAATTAATGAAAGTAACATATGACTCCCATCAGTTAATTTTCACAATTAAATATCTGTTTATTTCTCTTACTATTTGAATGTATTTTAGAATTTAGCATATTCGTTGACAGCCCTAAACTCAACTGAAGAGAATCTTACATGCACCGCAAGTGAATAAAAATCATGTTCATTGCCCTGTTTGTATCTCATCTGTTACTAATTTAAACATTCAACTTTTATAGTTTGTTCAGAATTTGTCAAAAAATATTGTACATCATCATTTCACCAAGAACAATTATTCTGCTTAGTTTGAAAAAAAAAAAAATAAAACATGCCTATTACAAGCAAAAAGTCTAAATTTAGGTATATGTTGCTATGCATTTTCTTATTTTTTACCTAATTTATGTGAAAGTATGTACATGGCATGGGTGCAAAATATTTTAATTTTGTGCAGATTTCATGATATAAATAGAAGAGCAAATGAAGGAGAAAGTGTTTACATTAAAAATAAATTAAATACAAATGTTTTTAAACATTATTTGGCACAAATATATATTTCTCCAAACTATTTTTAATATTATTATATATTTTCTTATTT
>CAKALG010037299.1:0-10248 GCA_916700815.1 Helicolenus hilgendorfi | reverse complement strand
GAGCACCGAGGGGTCGGGGCGGTTTGAACATCACAGAGAGGAGTGTGTAGCGTAGCGCCAGAACTGGTTTATTTACAAGTGAAATAGGCACATTTGACTGACGTCTGAACGTAGATGTGTAGAGATAAAAAAAAAAAATCCCCCGTCTCTGCTGGTGGCACTCATGGCAACTCTCTAGTTCACCTAAATAAAGAGCCTGCTGTACTGTACAACAGACGCTGGTGTGTATATATATATGTGTCATCAGAGCATACTATGCCGTCACACAAGATAAGCCTGTGGGCAGCACTTATTCAAAGCCATGCACCATCCAATTAATAGCCTCGGGACAGCGGATAAGAGGCTCGCTCCACTGTCTCTGTTCAGCCACCATGCATGACCTCACGCATTTTTCACTCCTCTCTCCCTCTCTGTGAGCGTTTTCCCTCGCGTATATGCGGGGGGGATTGTACTCATTTGTTTGTGTGTTATGTGTGTCTAATGATGCTGTAGGTCATGACAGAAGGTGGCATTTGTTATTAATGGTGACCCCAGCACAAGGCGGGCCCCGCGGCCAAGTCCCGGGCAAGGAAAAACCGAAGGGAAGGAGGAGAGAGAGACACTCACCAGCGCTGACACCAATACACTCGAAAACACACATTACAGCCACAGTGGGCCGTCGAAATGGGAATGTTTTGGATGCGTGCAGCTTTTTAATTATGCATACGGATTTAAGAGTCATTCAGAGTTCATCCCCAAGAGAAACGGGTCACTTCTTTTGTCTCTCTGTTTAAAAAAAAAAAAAAAAAAAACGCGCTCTGAAACGTTTTTGAGGTAGCTCTTCTGTCACCATGAATGTTCTCTGAGGAGACTACATCAACATGCAGTTTATGGGAGAACGTCGCCCTCAGGAAACTGTCGGTGACATTATCGTAGGGGAATCTGTGTGCTGTATGAGATGAATGAGATGAACATGGGAGGGAGTTTAAAGGGCAAAAGAGGCTGTGTGTGTGTACGTGCATGAGTTCGCCATTGTTTGGATGCGCAGGCGGCGCAGCGCAGAGGCAGCGAGCAGATGTGGGTGATTGATGGTGGCCGTCTGAATGGAGAACTTCTCAGGCTCAGCTCCTGTAAACTGGTGAGAACTGATGCAATAACCTTAACTGTAGACACTGGGTCATCAATAACAGTCACACAGAGCAGCCACAGCCTACACATATAGATGGGAACCGTGTGTGACTGTGTGTGTGTGTGTTACAAACATCATTAAAGTGAATGTCTGTGCGTTTTTTCTTCTTCTTATAAACAACAATGTACTGAAAAAAAAAGAAAAAACCCGATTACAATCTGACTGAAAAGTCATAAATCATACAAGTGACATCAACAAGCAGAACAATACAAATATGACAAATGTGTCACATATGCACCTTTTTCACAGCACAAGATTTTTGACGTTTCATAGTAGGAGAAGCACAGGTGAAATACATTTTGTTCACAATGGCTCAGTTCCATTAAGTGTCCCAGTAAGCCATGACAGTGAGCCAGAATGCAAAATACCAGAGCCCTGGAACTAGCGCATTAAATGCTAAATGCACTGGTTATTGATTACACCTTTGATTTTCCTACTATGACGTGCCAAAATGTCCGCTGAAAATGGTCTATAATCACAGTAGCATGTTTACCACTCAACATTTTTAGTGTTTTTTTAACAATGGGTACTTCCTAATTCCCTATTTCAGACAGAGGTCGATAATTGCAGGCTTCTCCTTTTTATGTGGCGGCTGTCGATTTAGCCAGCTGGAAAGACAACTGTCCCTAGCAGATTTTATCAGCTATAGCTAGCTAATTAAGTTAATATTAGCTACATGAGTTTGTCTCCGGCTGACATTTTAATGTTTCCAGCTGGCTCGTTTTAAACGAGAAGCTTAAAAGGGGTCTTATAAGGGCACTTGATGGCTGCACGCATGACATAGTGCTTAAAGACTGAAGCTAACTTCTCCTTTCCACAGGGTTTTGTTTTGTGTCCGTAAATCTGTAGAGTATGCAGATTACGACCCCTAATGTTCAACGCAAGGAAATGCATTTCTTTACGGACAGAAACACAACTGCAGATATGGGAGAGAAGTTACTGCAACAGTGTTTTATATCTATGACTTACTGTCTGTTTTTCAGCGTTTCGATGTTTGACGAGTCACATTTATAACGTTACATTTTTTCTGAGTGAAAAGTTCGACGGTATATTTAGCTAACATTGGTAGCATGCTAGCTGTGTAACATAGAGTGCATATAGTGGTTCAGAGTGAACTTTTAACACAATAGTTCATAAAAACTGCTAGATATGCCAGCAAACTTCTTACTAAGAGAAATTGTATGACTATAGGACTGTATTACACTCATAAATTAGTTTATTATTTCAACAATTCCACATAACATGCAGGAAGTTAAAATAACATGCTAACTTCTTGCATGTTATGCTACTGTTATGCATCCAGTCTGTCCGTAATCTGCCGTAAAAAAAAAAACTTGAGGCAAATTACGTACTGAGAAAACCTCCCCAAAAAAAACGGAAGGAGAAGTTCACAACCACATTGGAGATCACAGAGGTTCCCATAGGAATGAATGAACTTCCGGTTGACTTGCATACATACACAGAGCTATGTATAAACGAGGCAGTTGCGGTACGTGTCTCAGGCAAAAAAGTCAACATAAAAAGTGTGCATCCTCACCAGTTGATGATTCTGTTATTTTGTTCTCACATGTTGGCCTTCATAGCTTGCATAATTTTTTTTTGCATTTTTTTGCATTTTCAAACAGTATGTTACAATTTTACAAGTGAAAAGGGCTTTTCGGTTGAGGACTAACGGTACAGTTTAGTATTGTTCGCTAACGACTGTATCTCTGGTAATGAGTCTGGGTGTGTGTGCTTGCAGGACAGAGTTGCGAACGTTACTCTAAACTCTAATAGCATCCAGGATCGGCTTCCAAACTGTGGTTATGAAAGTCATGAACTGGGCTTTTTTCATAATGTAACCTGTTACCACATAAACTAATGTAGTGATATACTCCTTGGACTTGGAAGTAACGCTTGTTTACTACTGTAGGTAGGCTAGTAAGCTAGTTAGTCAGACATGCTAATGCTTGCAGCTTACATTACTGTAGAGCAGACACAATCCATTTCCTTCACTTTTGCTCTCATGCTTTTGCTTTTGGAAAGGCAACTAAAAAGAAATCCACCATCCAAACTATTTAAATGCTGAGTATAACTCTTACTACAGCCCCATGTACTTCAATGTGCAGTGAAATCCAAAACTTGACAGACGTGCCATGAATAGTTATGGTTGCTAAGCTGTGATTAGGCAATCTCTGTTTGGGGAAGAGGTTTAGCAAACAGTCAATTGTGATGCCAAGATCCTTTTCTTTTCACCCGCACAGAGGTGAGTAAGTGATGATCCTATCACAGAAGAACTGCCGACTCCAAATGCCAATGCTGTGTTATTTATTTCCTCTGTCCTTGATGCTCCAGGAGACTAAACACCACAGCCACCATGACAAACCCCCACTCTCCATTAATATCCTTTCCTTTCTCCTTTGTTCATCTCATTAAAACATGCACATTCTCATTCTCTGAGTGTGTTTTTTTTTTAAAAATATGTATATTTTTCTGTAGAAGTCCTTAAAAACTTGACATGCAGGCTAATAACTCCGTTTATAATAAGCTTGATATGTGTCCAAAATGAAAATACACATGTTAAATTCCTACTTGATCTATTTGGAGCTGATGCATAACATACAGTGTGGTTTCATTATGTTATGAGGTTGCAGTCTTCCAGCTGAAATTGCATTACATATTGCAACATAATTACATAATCCCCGTCTCATTGCAAAAACAGAGAAAAGCTCTTTACCTTTTTGAGGATGCCAGTGAGCCTCTCGGTCTCACAGTCGATGATGATCTGGCCCTCCTTCCTCTTGTCCAAATCCTGGAAAACTTTCAGGAAGGAGGCCTCCGTCATGGTCTCCACGTTGACCGAGGTCACCAGCCAGTTCCTCTCCGCTGCCGTGTCCAGAACCTTCTGCAGCACCGACAGGCCTAGGGGGAAGAAGAGCGGAGAAAGGAACTAAGTGAATGAACTGGAAAAAGAGAACTGTGCGAGCATTTTACAGGAACATTTTCTGCAAAGATGTGCAAGATGAATGAAGTGATGAATGACTACAGTAGTTGGTATTCTACCGAGAGCGATCCATAAGTGTCTTTACTCTATTAGGAGACATAATTTATGTGCATGTTAATCTTATACAGTGTAAGGTAAGGTAAAGCAAGGTAATCTTTATTATCCCCGAGAGGCAATTTGTTGCACAGCCAGCAGTAATACAATCATCACACCAATCAGCACGCAAACAATTCACACCAATTACATAAAGTTATTCAACAGACCAATAGCAGCAGGGACCAACGGATGTGTGCAGTTATATCATGAGCTGAAAGATAAATTAAAACAATTTGGGAACAAAACAGAAGCTGTGCAGAAAGCCAAACTGCACTTGATAAGCTTATCCATCAGAACCTCCCCTGTAGCTTCAGTGATAAAGTGTAACGAGTAGGACAACCCATTAAGCACTCTGACACATACAGGTGTGCTTTTCCAGTGCGTACAGCGCCGGGGCTAAATAATCCTCGCTTCCACCCTAACAAATAACCCGCCCGTGCATCATCGCAGACGACACAGCCAACTTTACGTCCTCCGAGCACCAATTACAGGTGGCGTTACTCAATTACACTGTCGCCGGTGCGCCGCGGAGACGCTTGGGCACAGTAGAGGCAGAGGTAGAGCAAGCCAATGAGCTAAAGGCTCATGCTAAGACAGGAAATAAAAGGCGATTAGGGAACACATTGATCTAGAGCTCTGATTTACAATCTGACTCACTGTTGTACTCCTCTGCTGCTGGCGGCAGACCAATCAGATTCCTCTCGAGCTGGCAGCCACAGTTGTTCCACAGAGTAAATAAAGTAATTTCACCCGCAGCAGACTGGCAAGACATTACCCAAATGAATTATGGCAATTACAAAATTTAGAAAATGTAAACTAATACATGCCGTAGCTCTATTTGCTTTCCCTCCACTAAGCTGGCAAACGCTGTTAGCGCCACCGTGGGCCTATACATAATGTGTTTTGTATATCTTCCGTGCTTGTTCATACAGGCATTTTATGCATATTGAGCAAATGTAAATATGTCTTATCCACAACAACAGCAACACAGAGCCTGTCAAAAGAAGAATGAGAAAGGCAGTCACAGCCTCTGACAGATGATTGCCTGGCCTTATTAAAATGCACGCCAGCTGCTCTCCAGGCAATCCATGCTGCCTGTGTGACACCAGGTCATTAAGAAATGAAAAGATGGATGCTATTTCACCTCCACATATGACCGCAATACAGTACATGTAAATAAATTAGACAAGCCCCTAAAAAATGACATGTAAGCATGCACGTGGGGACCTTTCATGGTGTCTCTATCCATTCACTGTCGCTCATGGGTGAATAATTGTGGTCCTTGGTGGTGACAGATTCAGTAGAGGCTGTGAAACTGATGATAGGCATGGGAACACAGGGGGCACTTAATCATGACCATGAATAAGGCCAGTAGATCGTGAAGAGAAGGGACAACTGTCTTTGAATGGAGCCCTGTGCTGGTTTCAGCACCATGGACAGCACCATGCAACATAATCTGACCCAGTAGATTATGTAGTTCCACTAAAACAGCACTTCCTTTTATCTTTTCATTCTTTTGCTCCTTCTTTTTTAATTATCTTTCTTCTTTCCTAATGTTTTTACGTGCGTATATATTTGTTAGTCTGGTTTTGCCTTATGTACACATTATGTTACAGAGGAGCTGAAATGAGTGCATTATTCATTAACGCTTCGTGCTTAGAATGTTCTGTACTGTATTACAAAAAGACCTGGAGTCAACATTCTTTCAGTGCTATCAGTGTGGTTGGACTATTAGGTTTCTTATTTTTCTTTAGGGCTGCCAATAAATTCAAATAGTTAATCGCAATAATCGCAAATTAATCGCACATTTTTTATCTATTCAAAATGTACCTCAAAGGGAGATTTGTCAAGTATTTAATACTCTTATCGACATGGGAGTGGGCAAATATGCTTGCTTTATACAAATGTGAGTATATATTTATTATTGGAAATCAATCAACAACACAAAACAATGATAAATATTGTCCAGAAACCCTCACAGGTACTGCATTTAGCATAAAAAATATGCTTGAATCATAACATTGCAAACTGCAGCCATATCATAAAGTGGGCATGTCTGTAAAGGGGAGACTCGTGGGTACCCATAGAACCCATTTTCATTCACATATCTTGAGGTCAGAGGCCAAGGGTAACCCTTTGAAAATGGCCAGGCCAGTTTTTCCTTTTAGCGTTATTTAGCCTTCTTCTCGACAAGCTAGTATGGTTGGTACCAATGGATTCCTTAGGTTTTTTCTAGTTTCATATGATGCCTCTCTCGCATTAAAACCGAGCTGGATACAACATAAAAATTGCAAGTTGTGTTAATGCGTTAAAGAAATTAGTGTCATTAAAATGAATTTGTGTTAACGCCTTAAATTTGACAGCTCTAGTGTATAAATTTGTTAATCTGGTTTTGCCTTATGTATATCATGTACCACTCAAGCTAAGATTAGTGCATTATTCATTAACGCTTCGTGATGAGAATGTTCTGTACTGTGATGTATTACAGAAAGACCTAGAGTCAACTTTTCTCCAATGCTATCAGTGTGTCTGGACTATTACCTTCCTTATCTTTTTCTTATCTTCCATCTATCCTCCATTCTTCCCTTTTTAGTCTCACTAATGTTTGCATTGAATATCCTCTCGCCTTTTCAAATGTAGCTCTGTGGCGGCTGCACCCCTATAAATCAGAGCCAGCCTGACAGGGAGGCTGGTGTGGACTGGCCAAGGTAAAACTGGTCCTCCAAAGGCATCCTGGAAGAGAATAATATCATAATGGAATCTGGCTGTCATAAGCATCATTCTGGCCGGAGGCAATACAGAGAGACCCGGGCACCAGGCAATCGACAGTAGAGAAAATAACACTCTGGGGAAACCATTTCCTGAATATTGTTTATGTTAGGTTTAATGGGCTATCAAATTTGTTCTCCCGTTCTTGCCGTTTGAAAATAAAAACGAGAGGCACTTTTATTAGCAGACAGATGTTAATAGAAAAAAAGGGGAAAGTTGTTTTATATACTGCGAGTGTTGCTGGAGTTTTGACCCTTCTCTATGCAGCTGGAAAGTAGGCGAAGTTGTGCCAGAAACCCCCACTCGGCTTTAAAAAATATTAAAGCTCCTCAAGTGACAGAAAGAAAGAAAAGAAAGTGACATGTGACTGCATGCATACAGTATATTTATATGTCATAGGACACTTCCAATAATGGATTAAAACACTGAAGTATAAATACATATCTAATATATTTACAGGCAATATCACCTAACAGTCCTTAAAAAAAGATGCTTTGATAGAATATTTGGGAAAAAGCACACACACACATGCACACTGCATGCACACACACATAACAGACAATTTTTCTTAAAGGCTTAAAATAACCCTGTAGAAATGGTGACTACAGCGTCGTATCCAGGCAACAGAGGACTACTGATATGGATACCACTGGCTCCATCCCACCACTCAATCACATGGGTGACCCTGCACACACATATATACATACATACACACATACACTACCCAACAGTTTGTGGGTTGGTACTGTAATGAAGGGATCACAGAAGATAAAAAAAATCAGTTGGACATGTGTGGTGCTACGGCCATCATGAATCAATAGAGCTAAGAGACCACTGTGAAATCTCCTCTGTCACTGCTTGATGGTAGTGTGCTCTGCAGAGTGACATGATGGCATCTGTCTTTTAATGCTGACTTAATCCTGCTCATGTCTCCCACACAACTCAAAAACGTGGGCGGATAAAAGTTGCAATGATTTGCATGTACAAAATGTGCCAATTTAACGCAATAACACGTTAACACAAATTTGTTTTAGCGCCACTAATTTCTTTAACACATTAACACAATCAATCTTTCAGAGGTTGTAGCAGGCTCAGTTTTAAAGCTTGACCAATGATACTGGTATCATATGAAACAGAAAACCTAAGGAATCCATTGGTACCAACCATGTCAAACTAGCTTGTCGCGAAGGAGGTTAAATAACGCTCCAAACTTATGCTAAATTTTGGTGAGGAAAAACTGGCATGGCCATTTTCAAAGGCGTTCTTAGACCTCAAGATATGTGAATGAAAATGAGTTCTATGGGTACCCACGAGTCTCCCCTTTACAGACATGCCCACTTTATGATCATCACATGCAGTTTGGCACAAGTCATAGTCAAGTCAGCACACTGACACACTGACAGCTGTTGTTGCCGGTTGGACTGTAGTTTGCCATGTTATGATTTGAGCATATTTTGTATGCTAAATGCAGTACCTGTGAGGGTTTCTGGACAATATTTGTTATTGTTTCGTATTGTTAATTGATATCCAATAATAAATATACACATACATTTGTATAAAGCAGCATATTTGACCGTTCCCATGTTGATAAGAGTATTAAATACTTGACAAATCTCCCTTTAAGGTACATTTTGTACAGATACAAATTTCGCGATTTTAATTGACAGTTAATTGTCATCCCTAATTATTCTACTGTCCAGGTGAAACAGAAATGGGAGAGGGAATCAGGCTTAGAGATATCTGAGGATGGTTGGAGTGATATTTGGGAGTGTCAGGCTATATCTAGCAACTCAAGATCCTGGTGGGAATTCAGCTTGAAGAATATAATACAGTACGATATTTTATGACTCCGAAATTGAAATTCATACAGTGAGATTCTTTGGAAAAGGATGAATGTTGGATGTAGTGTGGTAGGTAAACCAATGGCAGATCATTTTTTTAATATTTTGGGGCTGCTGTCAAATCCATTCATGTTGCCAAAGAAATAAGGAACATTTTTTTGGGATAGAAGTTGATTTCTCTTTTGTCATATTATACCTGGGGAAAATCCTTCACATACTCTGAATGAATATCTCTACAAAGTACTGTTAGTTGCGAGCAAGAAAGCCATCACACGGAAGTGTTCGCTGCAGGCAAGCCCGCCATGAAAGGTCGATTGGATTGCAATTGTCAATGAAATACACTGTATGGAGAAATTGACCTTCTCCTTAAGACAACGATTTGATCAATACAATAAAATACTGGAAAAAATGGACTACTTAGTGTAAGGGATGTAACCTACTGTCTGGATAGTTGAAAAACCCTGCTCTGTACCAACGTGTAGCTAATACCAACCCTTGTTCTTTTCTTTACTTTCTTTGACCTGAAAACACCGATAAAAAGAAAAGTAAAGAAATTACACCCTTCATAGTCATGCTCTAAAACCCACAACACCTGGGACAGATGGCACGGCATTATGGGAAGGGTATAGCTGATTGACTAGAGACGGGAGGTAGAGGAGGAGGGGGACAGGTGGGCCACTTTATTTCTGCAGGAATGTTATTAAGATGTTTAAATTGTATGCTACAGCACTTTTGGTGTTTTTTTTGTTTTTTTCGCATGCTACTGACAAAGGCACTGTTGCAACACGGGTTACTGCTGAGGACAGCTCAATGAAAAGCTTCATCTTTTGTTCCATTTATCTGCTCATTTGTGCAGGTCAATGTCTCTTTTCAGCGTTCTCCGTCTGCACAAAGACGGTGGACTGAAAAAACATCTTCCGATGGCTGCTCATTGCTGCACAATGGCTACGATTGACCCCATTGCTGTCGCCATGGCAATATGAAGACGACTAATGGTAGTTGGTTTAACGACTGGTTTTGCCTCTGACCATGTGTGTGTACTTGAACTGCATTTAAAAAAAAAAAAAAAAAAAAATGTTGGTATTCAAACATGAATGAGGATGATAACCCATTTAAGATAAGTATCTGTATATAACTGAAAACCTTTATATGAAATATTTTAGAGAATAACCTACATGTATACTCCAAGTGTCTCAGCCCCATTTATAGTCACATGTTTTTTTTTTTATGATGATGTAGCAAAGGAAAGGTGTCCACCCAAAAATGATTATGCCAAATATATATTATGGTGTGTGTGAAATTAAATAGTTCTTAGTTTCCTACCGGAGTCAGAGCTGTACATGTAGACAAACTTGGTCCATCCGTAGTGGTCGATCACTCCCACCAGAGCG
>CAKALG010037298.1:0-11429 GCA_916700815.1 Helicolenus hilgendorfi | reverse complement strand
CACGCTGCACCGTCCTCCCTTCTGGCCGCAGATACAAACAACCAGTCTGCAAAATAACACGTTTTAGGAGGAGGGCTTTAAACTGCTTTAAATAGCCTTGGCACACTGTAATAGACTTGTGTTGCTATGTTCTTGTATATATTTTTTATGTTATTTCTGTGTACAGACTGTGAAAACAAATTTCCTCTCTAGAGGAGAATACAAAAATGAATCTACATCTGCATTAATTTGGTTAGTAACTAGTTTAAATAGCGAAGACATTAAGCAGCCCCTTGTTAAACATAAAGTCCATGGCCATCTGTGTACCCACAACACACTCACACTTTTTAAATTATTTATTACAGTTTCCAATACAATAGTGAATCTGTGAGAGTTTGCTCTCTGTTTTAATATTTCATACTCTATTTTGTCTGCGTAGGTTATTCACTCTAAAAATCTTCTTCGGAGTGGAACACTGGTGGGAACCTTCAAGATGGATGTTGGGACTGTTTACTCTCAGCCTGGTAAACTACAAGCTGTAGCTCCTATACGAACTGATCATAACATAAATGCACACTCTATTTGAATATTAAAATACATTTTGTCTTTTGTTCATTGTCTATCCTAGAACATCAGTTTTACCACAAGTGGGCCATCATGTCTGATCCTGACGACATAACAGCGGGCTGTAAAGGATACGTGAAGTGTGACATCGCCGTGGTCGGGAAGGGCGACAACATCAAGACTCCGCACAAGGCCAACGAGACCGATGAAGACGACTTAGAGGGGTAATAAGCTGTTACTGATGTGTGTCTCATTGAATTCGTACTGTGACAAACTAAGGTGTCCATTTTACTAGTGGAACGTGGTATAACAAATGTTACAGTATATGTGCAAATTATTCCATATAACAAACATTTTAACCGTGTTGTTGGCGTAATTTTCTTCATTTCAAAGATTTCTTTTAGAGTATTTTTTTACAGTATAAAGAGTCAAAGTTAAAAAATATGAAATAATAAAATAAATATTTAACAACTTTTACACACAGTGGTGGATAATGACTATTTTATACCAAAACTATGTTAAGAAGTGTTGTGATATACTGGAATTGACGTTAACCATGATGTTTCAAAAATGAAATATTGATATCATAATCCAGCGCCTCTTAATTCATTTTATTTATATACAGTTGTGGTTACAGACTCTCTCTCCACCTCCTTACACTCATATTTTGAGTGTAATTCATTTGCCTAAAAAAGAGACAAAACACACAAACACAGTTATTCTTTTTTTTTTTTTTTTTCTATAGACATGGTGATAATATCGTTATTGTGAATACTTTTAGCCACGATAATCGTGTAGAGAAAATCTGATATTGTGAGCCCTAATTGTGTTATACATGCAAGGATTACTGAACATTCTCAAAATCGTGTTTAACAATCACCCAGTATCTTTGATCTAATTCCACAAGCTGTACTTCTCTTGAATGTAATCAATAACTCCACAATCTTGTCTCTGAATGAGTTTTTGTGCTGCTGCTTGTTTCCAGGAACCTCCTGCTCCCGGAGGGCATCCCTGCAGAGAGGCAGTGGGCGAGGTTTTATGTGAAGATCTACCGCGCTGAGGGACTTCCTAAAATGAACACCAGCATCATGGCTAATGTGAAGAAGGCCTTCATAGGAGAGAACAGAGACCTGGTGGACCCCTACGTTCAAGTGCAGTTTGCTGGCCAGAAAGTAACTCCCTCCACATCCTGCAATCTCTTATTCTTTGCTGGCTTCTAGTGGGGTTATTACTCCCAGACGGATCCTTATTGCTCCCCTAGAATATTATAAACTGCATGCATCTGTTGTGTGGATACTCAAATAGCTTAACTATTAACTATATATTATTTTTATTATAGGAGAGCAGCATGCATAGTTTATTTTGACTGGAAACCATTAAGATTTTGTGCCTATTTAAAATATTTTACAGCCATTGGATAGCCAAATTTTAACTACCTTTATAGCCTACAATTCAACCATTCTCACAGATTCAGTTATCACACATACAAACATTAACACCTACATCTGCCCCATACATAAATAACCTATAATATCAAGGGAAAATAAAAGAGAAGACAGAAAAGAGGAAACTAAATTTTAGTTGTTATAAAACATTCAGGTTGAGCCTTAAAGCAGCAGTTGGTAGAAATGGAGAGAATATGATTTAAAAAAAAAAGTTGTTTTTATAAAATGGTCACTATATCCTGACAGTAGTGCATGAGACAGGTAATCTGAAAAAAAATGTTTCCTCATGGCTCTGAAAACAGAGCTATGAGGAGGTGCAGAAGTCTAGTTATATCTATGAGTTTTTGCCCAATGATGCCAAGAATATACGGCCTACCTCCACTTTAAGTAGGATCCTTTAAGTGTTTGAGCTCGAGGTGTGCCATTACATCCTCCAGCCAGCGTTTATGAGATGGTGATTCAGTTTTTATGCCTCCGCGCTGCCGACAGCCTGAGGGAATTTCTTCAAATTTGGCACAAACATCCAGTTGGACTCAAGGATGAAGTGATTTAGAATTGGATGGACGAAGTTCACTGTAACCTCACAAAATATGTTTTTTTTTGCAAGAATTCATATATTAATTATGACAATTTCACACAAATGTCTAATAGGAAAAAAATATTAAGTGATGACATTTTGGACCGACATATATCTAAACTACAACTTGACTGGTTGACGGAGGCAGACAACTGTGAGGTGGTAATTCAATTTTTTTATTTAATTTCTTCTGAGGAGCAGACTTGGAGTAAGTAATGTAGAGACGGCCACAGGTAGTTCTTGGATAGCTCTTATCTTTAAGTCCTCAGGGATTCCCCTGAGTGTGTTTGAGAGGGTTTTAAAAATACACATCCAGCTGTGGACAGGTCCAAAATAGAGTATGTGGAATATGCCAAATGGAGCCTATGAAGTAGAATAGATCCTTTAAAATAAATAAGTATTAAAGCAACAGTATCAGCGACTATAACACAAGGACGCGAGCCACGTAACTGACCACTACAAGTCTACTTGTACTTTATACCTTGTACTTGAGTGTTTCTCCTTCATGTGTCTCCAGGGGAAGACTTCAGTCCAGAAGAGCAGTTATGAACCGATCTGGAACGAGCAGGTCGTCTTCACTGAGCTCTTCCCTCCACTCTGCAAACGCATGAAGGTCCAGATACGAGACTCGGATAAGGTCAACGACGTCGCCATAGGAACCCACTTTGTTGACCTACGCAAGATATCAAATGATGGTGACAAAGGTAGGTCCACACACACACAGTTTGTCTCATTAGCATTGATTAGCTGTCAGGTACAATAATTAGTCGGTCTTAACTAGTTAATATTTAACTGTATGTGGTAATTAGCTGTGCTGTGTCAATCGAACCACATGACCCACCTGACCCTTCGCTAATGGCTGCATGAATGTAGAGGATGACATTCAAATTGACTTGCAGACAATACATACATTTGCATAGATTAAACCAAAGTGCAAGATCCATTATGAAGAGTCTTCTGGTTAAAGTCCCCACACACCAACAAGTGATATTTCACATTTCTAGCAGAGACTTGAGTTTCTTTTTTATAAACGGAGGAAAATTGATGAGCATGACTAGTGATTTCTATCATGACTGAATGAATATCAAGAGTGCAACCTTACAGAAACTCAAACATAAACATATAATGCAAAGAAGTCCCGGTAATGTCCACACTGTTTCATTTACAACAGCACAACAATGAGCTTAAAAAAATACAGTCTATTTGTGCCAAAGGTCTTTTTTTGAAGAATTTAAATCTGCTTGTGGCTAGATGACAATTTGCTATGATAGAACTGGCTTTGGGGCTAATTTCTGTGTGTTCTCGATAAAGATAATAAGGACTGTGAAACTGTCATAGGGGAATATGTTGATGATTTTTTCGCTTTCTGGCTTTTGGTTGGTTTATTTTTTGACTGTTTCTGTTTTGTTGGGCAAGGGTGAGCAGATCTAGTACAGGGGTCTCCAACCTTTCTTCCTCCCGAGAGCTAATTTGACAAAACAAAAGTATCTGAGAGCTACTCATAGCACCAAGTTGTACATCGCCAATAGCAGACATGATTACTTTTTGGTCCATAACGTTTCAGCCACCGCAGTCATCGCCTTTATTACAATCCTGCAATAGGCAAAGGGCTTTTTGTGTTTCATTAAGATTTGTGGCGCTAAACGAAGCCCTCCTTTGCTAAGTTGACCGTCTTCGTCAGTTTGGAAATAGAGATCGTTGTTTTTTAAGCGTTGTTTTCAGCCCTTTACCTTCTCTGTTCGTAGACTGCTACCAGTCAGAAAGTCCCATGAAAAGTTGCTGTGGACTTTGGTGACGTGACGCTCGCCGTTGCATCTTTTACTGACCAACACGCTTGCACGGCACATGAGACACACACATTTGTCTCTGTGGTCCTCCTGAAAATAGTATATATTTTGCCTTTTCTTGGGCTGGCCATTTTTTGTGGTCATTGTCAAATCTGGCGTGCGCTTGCTAGTCTGCTAACATCCCCTAATGTTACAATGTCACTGATGAAACTTGAAAACAGCGTCACTCGTTTCATTGACCGCTGATTGGCAAATAATCATTTTGTGTCAGAAGGGGGCGGGATGTATGTAAATTTGATTAGATAGAAATTTAAACAGGTTTACAAAGTGACTTTGTGTTATCAAATATATGTACATATTCTTTGAACCTTTAGGGAGCCACTTAGAAACGGGTAGCAAGCTACTGGTGGCCCCTTAAGCTACTGGTTGGAGACCCCTAATCTAGCGTTTGAAGCACTTCAAACACTTCTTGTTGATTACTACGTCATCTCCCAAGGCCATTTCTTCTCCGTTTGCCTTCTCCAGGGTTCCTGCCCACCATGGGTCCAGCTTGGGCCAACATGTACGGTTCCACCCGTCAGTACACTCTGATGGACGAGCACCAGGACCTGAATGACGGTCTTGGAGAAGGCGTGTCCTTCAGAGCTCGTCTCCTGCTGTCCATCGCTGTGGAGATCCTGGACACCACTTCACCTGAGCTCATGAGCTCCACTGAAGTGCAGGTGGAGGGCGTCTCCAACATCTCTGAGGTGAGGAGACCTGACTGACCTGAAGTCTTTTGGTGTGTCTGTTTGATGATGTTATTTTATGTGATGGAAGTATTCATTTCACAAATTCCTTTGCATAAAATGTCCCTCCAAATTCATCACTGAAAACAAAATTATGTGACAAAACAGTGAAAGAAAAGCTGTTGTCCTGACCTTTGATCCATGAGAACAACGTGCTGTTTGACCTCTCCTGACCTCCTGATCCTACAATAAACAGTGTGATGCTACAACCTTCCATCATATTGGCACACGTGTAATTAACTGCTCATCAGGGAAATCAGAAACATTAGATGCTTTGCTTCGGGGCAAGCTCGCCAGCCATTTGACCTCTTGGCTGTTGGTGGTGTAACGATGTCCCGTGGGAACCTCAGTCATTCAGTCCAGCATGAGTCTGTGCCAGTTCTTAAGTACTTTGCTTCGAAGGAGAGACA
This sequence comes from Helicolenus hilgendorfi, assembly GCA_916700815.1. Taxonomy (NCBI): domain Eukaryota; kingdom Metazoa; phylum Chordata; class Actinopteri; order Perciformes; family Sebastidae; genus Helicolenus; species Helicolenus hilgendorfi. Next base: position 5,879 of record CAKALG010037298.1, on the reverse strand, counting down.
GATTATGAATTACTAATACTGTAAATTAGCTAATTTATCTCCCCTCTACTGTAAATATTAAATGTGAGATTGCGGTTATTCATCATTTGCCATCTAACACAAAGTGAAATGTATTCATCAGTGGTTTTGGATCATACTCAGGAAAGTGCATTTATCATCCTAATTTCTGAGAATAGTAAACGATGCCAGTAACCGACTTTGGAGGAATAACAGAAAACAAATAATGTTTGTCAGAATCATGTCGTGCATCACGTTCATTTTTCAGACCAGACTTTATAGCATCTTTCCATTGATTTCAGCGAGACCTTTTCTGGGCTCACCCTAAAGTTAAAACATTTTTGGAGGAAATATGAACTTAATATAATTATTGTTGGTATTCCACCGTTGTCTTCCGGCAACACGTCACCTCGCCAGATTTCAGAAGGAGACTTCTCCTTGAGTAAGACTCTTTCCATAATGTCAGACACTTATAATAACAATCAGAGCCTGTCATGGCAAAAACTAGCACTTTTAGAGGACGTAAATGAAGATGCCAGCTTGCCCCAATAGGATTACATTGCAGCTTGTGAGCAGCACATTTAAGAAATTGTTGTCACCATTAGTCAGTTAGACAGACAAACATGGGAAAAGAGGGTCCAGGTTGAAAAATACCAGTTACCCTTTAATGTGCATTTTATTTGAACTACCTTTTTAAAACATACTCATTGTACAACCCCAGACTGTGACATGGCAGTTATGAACATGTTTAATCGTTTTCTCTTTTTCATTATTCATATATACTTGCTCTAAAAGTAAAACAAAGAGAGAAAAGAATCAGTGGGCCAGTATACTCTGGCATGAGTCTGGATTTAGGCCGCTATGGGCAAAGCTGTGTTGGCTACATAGGAGGCATAGTGATGAACTGCTGCAAATCCTTTTTAAAAGAATAATGAATATTGATTAAGGTTTTATATTTTAATAACAACCCCATGAATGAATATGAAGCAGCATACTGTAGGGCAGAAAATACGGTGGAGAAGAGTGCACTGATTAATGTAATAATTAAGTGGCTAAGTAATTCAGAGAGGAGACAGGTAGATTTTATGTGTGTGGTGAATTACAGAAAAGACCAGATGCAGTTATTCTTCCACAGACTCTGTAATAAAGTGAATGCACTTCAGTCCAATAAAATGTTTCACTGTTTTTAATTGCGCTCTCCTCACTCCATCAGAGCGCCACCGGGAAAATAGACGAGTTCTTCCTCTTTGGTTCCTTCCTGGAGGCCACCATGATCGACAGGAAGATCGGAGACAAAGCGATAAGTTTTGAAATCACAATAGGTAAATAAACCTTTCCTTCATCTCGTTACGATTGACCTCCGGTCCACGCGTTCACAATATACGAGAGAGATGTGACGGTGTACAAAAATCAATAGCTACTGTAACGAAGCACACTCCATAACAACGTACAATGTTCTGCCCGCAACAGGTAATTACGGCAACCAGATAGATGGTGTAAGCAAGCCTTTATCGGCGAAGAAGAAGAAGAAAGATGGAGAGAATGAAGAAGAGGAGAACGAGCTGATACAGAACTCCAGTGATGAGGAGGCGGACGAGGACGCAGACCTGGTCTCGGTCTCCTCCACTCCGCCAATGAAGCCTGTCATCACCGACAGGTCAGGGGTCAAGGGTCACAGGGGGAAGGGTGCTTAGAAAGCTATTTCTGATATATTGCTGATATAGTTTCAGGGTAATTAACGCCAAGACTAGCACTTTTGAACTGATCGTTACGTGCTTTACAAGAGAGAGATAGTACAATGAACGTCAGCCTGGAGCAGACTGCGGGCAAATTTTAGCTTTACTGAGAGAGTAGCTGCATAACCGTTTACACATTTAAGTTATGAACTAAACATTTAGTTTAGTATGTAAAAATCTAGGGTTTTATACTGTGGACCAAGCCGTTATATTTGTACTTTACAGGAATTACTTCCATCTCCCCTACTTTGAAAAGAAGCCGTGTGTCTACATCAAAAGCTGGTGGCAGGACCAGAGAAGACGACTTTACAACTCCAACATGATGGACAAGATCGCTGACAAGCTGGTCAGTATACACTAGAGATGTCCCTGACTAAGAATCAACATAGTTGAATCTGATTGGTCAAGTCTTGCCTATTGTCGTTTGATCGAATCATCATTTTTTTTTTTTTGCTCATTGACCCACCTGCTTAAGCTTTATGTTTCTATAGAAAAATTTTAAAAATAATTAAGATTTTGACCTGTTGATGGCACAGTATTTAATCTAATGGAATATTAAAGATATGAAATACAAATGTAAGTATTATGCATTAATAAAAGTAAGGAAATATATTCGGATGTTTTATTTTATTTATTTATTTATTTATTATAACATTTGCTGTAGTAAGGCCAATAGGTTTTTAAGGACATCTTGCAAAAGGGGGGCCCGGACATAAGCTAATGCTATTTGGGGGGCCTTGGCATGGAAAAGCTTGGGAACCCGTGCTATTGTAGATAGTAGTATGTGAATGTATAGATAAGGGGCATTTGGCATTTGTAAAATATGATTTGGATACAAACCTATGAGTACTAACGACTTGTTTCGTCCTAACCTCCAGTATTTTTTGTGTCCCGACAGGAAGAGGGTGTGAATGATGTTCAGGAGATCATTAAGACAGAGAAGGCTTTTCCAGAGCGCAGACTCAGGGGGGTGCTGGAGGAGCTCAGCGTCGGCTGCAGGCAAGCGACATAATAATAACAATTTGTCATGGCCTTGTATTAAAACTGGCATTGTGACTCAGTGGTCAGTATAGATATGGGGAGTTTCTCCTGACGCTGAAAGCTGTAAAACTGCTGTAAGACCTAAAACTCTATAGTGCTCATTAGCTGGTTTTGCATTTTGCTGTTTAAAACTTCTCAAACATGCAACATTAAAGACAAGCAGCTTCATCAAAGACTCAGACATTACTGAAGACCGCGGCTCTCTGCACTGAGACATCTCTAAAACACTATCATCATGAGTGTCATGGTGACAAACACAGACAAATAATATAAATCATTTTAATATGTGTATTAATATGTATTTCATGTTGCATCCTCTGTATCTTCTGGTTATTTCCAGCCGGTTTGTGACTCTTGCAAACAAGGATGTGAACCAGGCGGGCCGAACTAAGCTGGATCGAGAGCGTCTCAAGTCCTGCATGAGAGAGATGGTATGATTTATGTTTATCAAATAGGGAAGGAAGGAAGCGGCGTGAGTGATAGAGGGGAAGATGAAGTTGTGATTAATCAATTTGGCTGCTGTTGAGTCTCTAATCTCAGCGCCTTACTGAGTAAATAGTGTGGAGTCCCTGTAAAGGCCACGCAGGCAAAATGAATTTTTGGAATACATTTTCACTCCTTTGAATAATTTCTTGCCATACATTTGCATGCATTTGCAATACTGTCGCATTCTCTGAACTCTTTCATATTCTGATTCATGTTTGTATTTGATTGCAAATACACTTTTGATTTGCTTCGAGAGGAAATGCAAGGGGAATGCAAAGTGATGCTTTGTAAGCAGGGCTGTGGTGGTGACGGAAAAAGAGGAGTTTATAATATGAATAAATCCAGTGTTTGAACAGGTGTATGCCTGAAAAGTATACATACTTAACGCATACTGATAAAGAAAATAAAAGACTGCAATGGGTCTGCTAAATGAATCGAATATTAATCGCGATCATGATTTTGGCCGCCCACAATTAAGTTAACATGATCGTCTGTGATATTGACGTTAAGTTGCATGCTCTGCTCATAGAAAACTCTGCTGCTGCATTTCAAATAAGTGCTTCCTAAACTAACAGCCAGCCACCAGTTGGAGATCAAGATGATTAGGCTTCACTTTTGGTAAGCTGTCATGCTGCTACAGCTGCAGCCAGTCAAAGACGTTCCTGAATGTTGCGGCTGCAGTCCAGAGTAGAAGAGTAATATACTGTACATTTTGCGGGCAAAACGAAAATGCACTGAATTTAGGTGAAGAAGAACCTTATTTGAAGTCTTATTTGATGCGATGGAAATATTTGTTAATTAGCAGGAATGTAGCCTAGCACAACATGAAAGTGAAAGCAGTGCTTTGTTGATTTAATTTAAGTAAAAAGTTTTGGTGCAATTTTATTTTGCTTCTAAGAGATGCACTATGAATAAGGACCAGTCCTATTTGGATGCAAAGATTTGTACATTAGCAGGAATGTAGCGTAACATGGAAGTGAAAGCAGTGCTCTGTTGATGTAAATGTGAAAGTGCAATAGAAATATTTTGTCCTTAAAATCAATGAATAATCGTGATCTCAATAATGATCAAAATAATTGCGATTGTCATTTTGACCTATGATGTGTGCATGTATATACAGTATGTATGTCTGTATGTAAGCTGCAGAGCCCCTATATTAGTATGCTTCATTGTCAATCATCACCTCTCCTCCTGCAGGACAGCATGGGCCAGCAGTCCAAGCAGATCCGGACTCAGGTGAAGAAAAACACAGTCAGAGACAAACTCAAGCTGGTGCAGAACTTCCTGCAGAAGCTCCGTTTCCTCGCAGACGAGGTACAGAACTTTTTTTTATAAGTGGCCTGACAAAGAATGAGTGCATAGAAATATTACTGCAGAATCAATATACAGTATATAAATATGATACACTCAGTAAATGTACATGTACAAGTAAGTTATTATTGGGGAAATAACCTGGAATAAGGAGAGTGCTTATCACCTATCAATCAATCCTATCTATTCATCCTGTCCAGCCTCAGCACAGCATCCCAGATGTTTTCATCTGGATGATGAGCAACAACAAGCGCATCGCCTACGCCCGGATTCCTTCCAAAGACATTCTCTACTCCATCGTGGATGAGGAAACAGGAAAAGACTGCAGCAAAGTCAAAGCTGTCTTCCTCAAGGTAGAATCTTTCTCTTCCTGCTCCTCTGTTAGTCATTAAAACACATTTTGCTGATTTCTAACCATCTTAAATATCAATATCTCATTATTCTCATTTGCAGTTTTAAAGCTGAAAACATGCAGACTGCATTGTGTGATGATCCGTAGTGGTGAAAAGTCAATATACAACACACAGTATTGACAAGTATGATTGTGAATAGGCTTTAAATCTACAGTATGACAGCTGCCTAGAGAGAAGGTTGAAAATCAATGAGTTGGCTCTTTAATATTTATGGATTGGGCCATGTTGCAACATAGTCTGCATAATGTTTAATGATTGAGTCGCTGTGATGATACCAAATAGAGGATGTAATGCGTACTTTCCTGTGTTTATTCAACCCACTGTTGTTGTAATGTGTGCCCACAGCTGCCTGGTAAGAAGGGGTTTGGTCCTGCAGGCTGGACAGTTCAGGCTAAGCTGGAATGTTATCTGTGGCTCGGCCTCAACAAGCAGAAGAAGGACTTCCTCAACGGTCTGCCTAATGGTTTTGAAGAGATCAAATCTGCTAAAATGGGCCCTGGTCTTCAGTCTGTGCCCCCCGTCAGCCTCGTCTACAATAGTAAGCTCTTGGATATAGAAGTTTGAATTAATTATTGTTTTGAAGTCGATTCATGTTTAATTCCCCGGAAGGTTCCTGATTCATCATTAAGTTTTAACTCTAAAATCAATCAGAGGCAAAACACACAAAATCAACTCAGAAGTAGACATTTAACTTCCATTGATCGCTTTTACTTTGTGGTTCACTTTTCTAACTTCAAAATAAGATTGCTAACAGAGGGGATTGATTGTCCGTTAATGTGATGTGTGTGTGTGTCCAACAGTGAAGCAGGTGTTCCAGCTGAGAGCACACATGTACCAGGCCCGCAGTCTGTTTGCCGCTGACAGCAGCGGCCTTTCAGATCCCTTCGCTCGCGTC